>JALLPC010000873.1:0-11097 GCA_036940045.1 Stephanocyclus meneghinianus | reverse complement strand
CCTGGCTGAGGATCCCAAAGAGCATCCTTGGCTCATGTCACTGAAGACATAATGAGGGTTTGTGTAAAGTCTACACATCCCTGTTATGATGATGTCTCAGCAAGTGAGTTAAGACTCACAACAACTGGCTGTATGCGTAACTCATCAATCAGTTGTTGGCTCATCGGAGAAGTTTTGAGGTGTTGAAAGAATTGGTTTTCCTGATGATTGGAATTTATTTTACTGAGCTATTTTACATGTTGAAACTGAGGACTGATGAATGTTAGTCCTTAAGTTTGCATCATCTAATTTACATCATAAGTGTGAAGGTTTCTATACAACTCTAGTATTTATNCTAAAGACATAATGAGGGTTTGTGTAGAGCCTACACATCTCTAGTGCAATTTTTTTTAAATACTCGAAGATCATGTGTAGATTTCTATACAGTTCTGGGATGTTTTGACCAGATCAAATCTTTGGAAGATTTGGATCTCTGTAAAATGAATTCTATACGGGTTCGTAATTTGTTCCTCAATAGCAGTCCATGACCAGTGGGATTGTTTCCTATGTGCATATTTTTGGACTTCAGCAACATAAGGCATATGTAGATACTTGGCTCAAGTCAAGTTGTGATGTTCACAACCTCAAAAGATTGTGTGACAAAGTCATCAGGGGTTTTCAAAAGTTTTGTGAGATGTCATGTTTTATTGAAAGGTCCAAGCTGCACTGAAGTCCATTATGACATTCCAGCTATAGTCATTCAAGGAGATACAACTCATGTTGCCTCCAGTGATTGATAGAATGAGTCAAGTAGGTACAGTGATTTTTTAGCAAAGTCTTGGATATATTAATATGCACCCTATCTGAGTTGATAATGTGAGCAAATGTATCAGGATGAAATCTGTCTCTCCCGTTGCAGTGAGCCTTCAATTTTCTTCTTGTGCTTCATTCTTTGTTTTCACAGTTAACAACAATAGTACTCTAAAGTTGCCATGATGCTACAGTAAAACAAAAATCTCCTGCACACCAATGCACTGTCTTAGCTTTCCCATGGTAGAATCCAAGTGTTTCTTTATTCCATGAATATCAGATCTTGCAAAATGCTTCACCCCACTGTCTTTTTCTCTCCATCTGTAAACTGTAATTTGTGACCCTTTGCAAAATCATGTATTTCTTACATAAATCAAACACGTTTTTACAGCCATATTCATCCTCTTCTTTGATCAACTTCTTATTTCATCCAAAAAGGCACCAAATTATATAAACAAGTCTGATTTTACCAGTTTATGAACAAATTAGATCATGTTTGCTTTCAGTTGCATGTAAAAACAACATTCAAGGATAGTGCGAGTCAGTAAGTATGCTGAAACAGAACAGATAACCAGTTGACCCACTATAGGAGTGCTATCTATCTGCCAGTAGAATATGACAGAATGACAGGTGAGGCATATTCCATTATGCATGTCAGAGAAAACTAACCATCAGTCCACCTTTTTGTCTTGGGATACCCTTTTGCTGTACCATATGTTGATGTCATAATATGTCCTCCGATACCTTCTTTCTAACATCCCATTTAACTGGATGGTGGCTATAATTGGATGATGCACCAATTTGATTTTCATCAGCAACTGTTGCAACAATGAGCCAATCCAAACCCCCATATGATGATCATATACTGCATATATCTCATTGCAAATGTCACAGCTAAGGATACATCCATGCAAGGAGGATTTAAATTTGATTTGATCTAGAATTTTGTTGTGGCTCAGTTTTGTGGTTTGTGTAGACTTGATGTGTTCAAGCAATTTTCTTTGCTCTATTTATTTGCTAACAAGTGTCAATTAAGTCCATTGAAACATTGACAAGTTACTGTCAGATGGAAGAAGTTTGCCACTCTCCATAAATCATTCTTTGTTGTGCTTCCCAATCTCATATCCTGGATGCCTCATGGCATTACCTTGATAATGAGAATTTATAAGGGTTGATTGTGATACTCTGCTGTGGTCTATTTTTTTCTAAATTCATCTCATTCCAAAATTTGAGGGGAAATGTTTAATTTATTGGCTATGCCTAATGTGTTCACAAACATTGCTGTACTATAGTGGCTCTAGGTTCATTCTGAGAAGCCCTAGGTGACTGAACCATCTCTGGCCTTCAATGATCATGTTCATCATTCCCATTCAATGAAGTCTTTCTGAATCATCATTGTCAAAGCATCATTAATTGAATTTGTTATTCTCTGATCCACTTTTATTTACCTGGAATGCACATGATACTCTTCAGCAGGTTTAGGCAACCTCTGTGGCAATTCTTGGTTTGCATCTCTAATAGTATCAAGATAGGTCAGATGATTCTAATATCAACGTCAGAGTCAACCTCACACCTTTTCTAACGAATTCCTCAAGCTGGCGGAAAAATTGTCTGAGTTTGTCTGAGCAGCACCCAGATTGTTTCATGATCCGAATCGATCTTGATAATGTCAGAAAATAAATGCTTCATAAAGTCAACAGATACGTCATCTGTGTTCATCTTAGCCAAACTCCTGTTCCATCTGTGTTAATCTAGATAATGCCTAAAAGGGAACTCAATATCAAACAGTGTCTATATATAAATTTTAGAAACTGATTGCAACTGATTTTTTCTCTTCATTACTCCATGGATAGGTTTCTTCATTTTGTTGAGTGGGGGAGGTAGATTGACTAATTCAATGTAGAAAAATAGGGATGGCTGGCTCTAACACTCATTCACCAGAGTTGCACTCTTGATTTGGTTTCTTCTGCATTCTTATTAGTTTTTCCCTTTCATCAATCAAACTTTGCTTAGCGTACCGTTTAAATTACGCTACTCTTGCACTTGCACTCTAGTGGTACACAATGCAAGACTGTTTTCTTCCATGGCTGCTGTGTATGTTGCATCTTTTGCTACTTTTGAAAAAGTGGAAACCTGACACCCGAGTGTGCTTACGCCATCATTGTGCATGAAATGAATTATCTACTTGAACACTTTCTACTTGAATATGACAATAGTGCAGATAAAAACGGTGGAAAAAAACAGTCTAGCTTCTTATTAGACCTCATGGAATTGGTTTGTTTGAATAATAAGTACACGCCATGTATATTGTAAAGTTTCATAGAAGGACTGGTTAAAATAATTAGGAGTCTTTGTTTTGCCACCGCTTTGCAAGAAAATGTTACAGTGCATGATATACTCGAACTATCGAACACAAATAGCCTAGAGTATGACCAGCCCCTTGCCCCCTCTCAGTCAAATTGACACAAATAATGTTGCCCTCTTAGTTCAAAAGTGAAAAAAACGTCTCCCCGTCATAGGCAACTAGACCTCTAGAACTCCCTCAAGCAATCTCTTCCCCATTGAGAAAAGAAGCCTCCTCATTCAGCGATAGATCCCCCTGCATTTCCACCTTATCCTCCTCGTCCTTATGCATCGACGCATCGCGCAACAGCATGTGCACACCCGTCAAGAAGCCGGACGTTGACAGGGTCCACCAGAAAATGTGAGAGAGGAGCCAGATCAATGCAACAGCAGTGAATGCCCCCATGCCTATGGAAGCTTGTTTTTGAGTGATCGTGATACCTGTTATGGGGGCGGCGGCCAAAGATTGAGGGATGTGGAAGCAAACTATGTGAGAGAAAAGTCGAGGAAAGTTGAGAACCACACCTTTGAACTGAATCGATCCTTCCGAAGTGGCCCTAATCACTGCCATCCACGCAAACCCCAAAAGACCGATACCAATAATGGCAGTGGGACTAGTAATCATAGTCAAACAGAATAGAACCGCCGTTATCAAGATATAGTTAAGATAAAAGAAACTGAGGTTATGCCGAAGCCTCTCCGTGAGGAGGGTGGGAACGCGTTCGAGGTAGAAAGGCTTTTCCTCCCCAATGCCGAAAAAGACCGTGGGGGAGCGAAGATGCTGGCGGTTGAAGATTTTGCTTTTCGCGCCAGCGATGTAGTCTTTGGTACCTTGGGGGATGCTGGATTGGACGGAGGAGAGGACGTCGTTTCCGCCGCTGCTTTCCCAGGCATTTTTCCTGGGGCATTTTCGAAATAATGACGTAATGAGGAGGAATATTAAGCAATGTAAGAAACGCATGAAAAGTGGTGTCTTCCGTTGCAGCCCCAGGTAGAAGTAGAATTTCATTCGATCCATTGCAAGAGATAATTAAGGCAACACGAAGGAGTCAACTATAGGTGGCGGTGCACGTCTGGTCCAGCCTCCCGCCGCGCATCTTTCAAAGATCAGCAAGAACCGACCAGGCAACAGGCAAGTAAATTCAAAAGAGTTGAACTCACACAGTAGCCGATGCGGATGTTAATGCCGAAAGAGCACCGGCAATGCCTCCGGTGCTTGGTGTGCTGGAATCTGTATCATCGGTAAGCGCCATGGTTATGTTGGTCAGACACGCTGGGTTGTGTTAAGTGTGTGGACAAATAATATGATAAAAACGATTTTTTCGGGGCAACCTGGGTGGTCAACATGACTTGTTGAGCCTCGTGAACAAAATATTCGTGAGGTCTTTTTTATTATCGAATTATGCGAATCGCAAAGTTTTTCTTGTCATTTGAAGCTTAAACGAAAATAGGCGATTCCCGCTAATCAAGAAGTTTTGAAAAGTCATTGTTCTCGCTATTATTCATTATTCACTCCCTGCAAATCACAGGTGTTTGTTGTATGTTTCGTACCATCTACCATACGGTACCTACCATACCATACCTAGTTACGAGTATGTGCAAGCAACAGGCAAGCAACCCAAGAACTCGCGATCCACTAACAAAACGATTGATTCATCATGAGCAGCAGTGGCAACCGTTCACGACGTCGAGGCGACCATCACCACCACAAAGAGCAGGAGGACTCGGGCATGGGAGTGTCTGGATCTGATGAAAGATCTTATCCCGGGGGAGAAGTGGTCGGTTACACAGGTTCTGGCCCGCAAAGGTCGGTGGAAGGATGGATCGTATTTGTGACGGGGGTTCATGAAGAAGCTCAGGAAGATGGTGAGATCTTTTACGTTCTTGGCGTTGTATGATAAGACTTTCGGTCTTGGTGTTGTATGATGCGACGTTTCACCTCCTTGTATCGTTATTTTTATCTAATCCACTATCATTTTTCGTTTTCGTAGATATTTTGGATGCTTTCTCTGAGTTTGGTAGCGTGAAAAATCTGCATTTAAATTTGGATAGACAGACTGGACTGGCGAAAGGATATGCGCTAGTGGAATACTCCTCCTATGAAGAAGCCCAGGTGAGTTTGCACCATGAATGATGCTACATCCCCTTCGTCAAGATCTCTTCGTTGACTTTTCAATGTGTTGAATTTTCTCTGCAACTTGGGGAATCAATTCAGGATGCAATAAATTCTCTCCACGGAACAGAACTACTAGGTAAAACAGTAGGGGTAGACTGGGCAATAGTCAAACCAACAGCAAGCAGCAGTAGTGGGCGTGGGGCGTCTAGGGCTAAGGGCCATTATCGATAGAGGAGTAAGGGTGTCTACGATGTAAATAGGTAAACAACCAGCGGGTGCCAAACCTCGGTTTCTGTGCTTATGCATTCTATATTTTCTTAATGATACGAAGTGGAGTTGATTCCATTACGTTTCACATGATTAATTAAGTCTAATCCATAAAGTATTTTAGGCGATAATCCGTTCCAAGAAGTGAGGTGTAAACTCAAATGCTAGTGATTGTTACGGCATGACGAAGAAGAACAGGTGCGACCTGCTTCCTACTTCCTTTTGCATTTCCTTGCGTAAATAGTCGAGTTTCCAATGCGGGTTGCTCATCGTTCTTAAAGCATCGGTCCTCTCGTGCCATGACTCGTAAAGATGCAGCTTCGGGATCTTTTAGCAAGTATTCTGCATACGAGTTGACAATTCTGGGATCGCGTCCAGTCAACAAGAGTTCCCGCACCGGAATACCTTCCTCATCGAAGTATAAAGTTAGAACTCCAAAGATGTCAACATTTTCAGAAGTGACAAAGTCTGCTAGGATTTTGTGAAACTGTTCCTTTTCTAGAAGCGTGTTCATATCCATGAGAACAGATGACAACCCAATTGATTGAACCAATGACTGACGACTTTCGACAGGAAACTTCTTGTAGTCTATCCTTAGACAATCTCTACCATTCATTTCGTGCCAGAACTTTGGATCGAATTTTGAGCTGCTCAGCACATCGAAAAGAGCAGTCCTATCTGGGCTAGCGTCTCTACCACTAGGTAAAATCTTTTTGATTGTTTCGTCGTCAACAAAAGCAGGCGGTGTACCTCCACAAGACGACCAATCTGTCCGCTTTAATAAATTCTGTATTGCCGCTTCATCCCGATCAGTTCCCTTCCCAGCCGCTGGAAGCATATTGACCGAATCCAATAGAATAACACCTAATAACAAAAGACCCAATGATCGATCTATCGAAATACTTGGTGGAATTGCTCGAAACAAACGCTCTGCCACAAGCGTACACGTACTGGCTACAATGGCGACACCATTGTCAAATGCAATCACTCGTTTACCTGAATCCATCGTTATGTGTTCATGCGAATGTTCATCTTGGTGATGATCCAAAATTTCTGACACGTTTTGTGAGAGATGGTCAAGTGACAATCGTAGACGGTTGTGATCGACTAATGTAATCTGTAAAGACACATCAAACTCGGAAGCTCGATCGATGCCTCCTAGGATGTCGATGACAATATCGTCATCGATATGAAGGAGTTTATCCGTATTTATCCCCGCCAAGCCAAGTAGTACGACCGCGTCTCTGCGCAACGTAAGATCTTCCCTGGGAATGCTAACGAGTGGCACGGTTAGATGTTTTGATCGGTCGTCGCCGGAGAGAACGTACTGCACGTACGCCAGAGTTATGGCCGAAATTATGGAATCTGCGTCTCCGGCCTCGTTTCCCATTATGAATTGAATCGGCATGGCGCGTTCGTCATGACGACTCTTGGCGTCGTTCCACCTTTTCCTGAACCTCTCCGGTGCACATTCCAAGAATTCGACAAACGATGAGCAACACTTTCCGTTTGATGACGACATTGATTTCGAATCAATCGTAGTGAAACGCGTGGATTGTTCATGCATCGGTGGCGCGGTGTATTTTTTGGTGAGCAGCGGAGTCCTCGGGCGCCGAGAAGACGCCCAGTCGATCCCTGTGCAAGAACGGAAGCCCAGCGCTCCGCGAGATTTTAGGGTAGTTGTCAGAACCGTTGCGACTGCGGAAAGGATGAGGGCCATCAGTGTTTGGCTTATGTTCGGTTGGCATCAAGCACCATGCCGGCGTATCAGTAATTTTTTGTTGTCGTCGATTGTTGACAACACAGACATCTCTCTAGAGAGGTAGGTATTGTACAATACAATACGAGGTAGGTACGGTAGACAGGAACAACTGTCGACAGTGACAGCGGGAGGCGGTGGATGTTTGGGTATATGTTTAAAGATATACGTCAGATTTTTGATTTTTTTCTGGTCGGATCAATACGACGCGAGTGTGAGTGATGTGATGCGGGTCGAGTGATGATAGATCCTATCCATTTTGTATAAGCGTTTCGGCCGAATTCATTTTTTGAGCCCGATGTCTTCCTAATTAAATAAGCCGGAACCGAACGGAAGAGTTCTAAACTTGCGAACGGAGTCATGTTCAATGTCCCGCCTCCATGACAGAAGTGATTTATAATAATAGATCATGGAAAACTGACTGAAATCACACCTTCGATCATGCGTGTGGATCGTCGTCGTGTTTCTGCACTACAACACCACAGTCAGTTCAAGCAACACTCTAACAGCAGAGCACTGCTACTCTGCTGGTATCATGGCTTTCGAGGTTCAATAGCCACTCCTGATATCAATCATCTCGAATCATCTCATCGTCAATCGTTCGTCTCTTATAAAGAACGACTTGCGTCTTCCGCATCGTCTATCGACCTTTCGTCATGAAACAACTTCGCGCCATTTCGCCAATATCTATTTTCCTCGTGCTGTCAAACCAGCTCGTTGCGGTCGATGCAGCCGCCTACGCAAAGTTATGCCCACTCAGCGAATCACCCCTGGTGAAATTACAGTACGACTCTTCGACCAAACAGTTTTCTCTGCTGGACGAAACAAAAGGGCAGGCGGGGGGCGACAGGTCACTCCGGGAAACCATTGTACAATTCGGCAAACACCTGAGCAGTCAAACTTTCCGCGGGGCGAAGCGCTATCGCCTCCAGGAAACGACGAAATCGACATTCCATGCGAGACATTGTCCCTGCGATTCCACGGGAAACGTATACTGTCTCGTCGATACTGACACATCGTCGACTCCTCCCGACACCTGCGGCATCCCCCAGGGCACTCGATTCACGGTTTCGTCTCCCTATAACTATGGAACCTTTTTCAACGCAACCAAACAAGAGAATTCTACCATTGATTGCTTCGAGCTTCAGAGCCAAACCGTATTTATCCGCAACGCATGGCCGGTGGTCGTGCTGTGGTATGCTGCGCTCATCGTATTCTTCCTCGCGACGGCGAATGGGAAGTACGCACAGATGTACTTCCTGAATGCTTGCTGTCCCATGCTTGGAATAAACGAACGATACGTTGACAGAGTATTACGGAGAGAAAATGAACTGCGAGCGCGATTGCGTGATGCAGCGGTGCGAGCGGAGAGCGTGGCGAACGGGCCGCGAAGGTACCTGAGAAGGTCGAGGGGGGTGCGTGTAAGAGGGTCGAACCTATTGAATGACCAGCAGCGTACAGAGCAACAAGAGCCGGATGCAGCATTTCGTCGGTGGCTTGACGCTGTGGAAGCCTTTGGGATTTTCAACGCGACAGAGGTGTCTGATGACTACCAGATGCCAATGGAATATGTGCTAAGGACTAGAAGATTTCATGCGAAAAAAGATAATGGAAAGAAAAAGAATGAAAATGGACAGAGTCCCGTCGAAAATGAATCTGCTTCACGCAGTCTTTCGACGCCTGTCAAGAAACATAACAACCTTGGAGATGGTGAAGGTGGCCCATCTACTCCGGAGACAGTAGGCAGCAATGATTCTCTGGGTAATAACTCTCCTGAGTTTAACGAACCAGACGATTCTTCGGAGTCAGATGTAGAGTCTTCTCAAACAGTCATTGTCGATGAAGAAACTGGTCTTGCAACACATCAAAAACAACACGACGCTAAGGACGAAAATGATCACGATACGCCCGACTGTACAATTTGCCTGATGGAAGTCTGTGATGGTGAGCAAGTTGGAGTCTTGCCGTGCTCACATATCTTTCACGTGGACTGTTTGAGGGAATGGATAATTCGCCGGAATGCTTGTCCGCTCTGCCAAACGGAGATAGCTACTCCTCGTCCCGTTCAAATTGATACAGCAAGTAATCATCAAGAAAGCTTTTCATCGGGTGAATCGGGAGCCTCCCGCGGAGATGGCCCCAACATCGAAACGGGTGGTTATCGGAGGATGCCTTCGTTGCCAGAAATAACGTCAGAAACTCAAGAGCGTCTGACCAGAACCATGTCGGGAACGATGACTTCACCTTCACAAAGAAATAGACGGGAATACAATCGACACAGAACGCGAAGACAACGACGTGACGATCCATTTTCATTCGCTGTGCGATGAAGACATGAGACGTATCACTTTTGTACCATACTCGTTTTAAAATCTTTATGTTAACTTATAATGAAAATCTGTTATGCAAACAATTTTGGGCCAATCCCATGCCACTCAACACAATGCAGCTGTTCCTTTTTCCATTAGCGTCCTCACATCCAAGACAGCATGATTTGCTGTCATCACAGATGCACTCAAGACGCCAGATTCAGAAAGATTTGCATCACCATCATCGCGTTTGTCTCGCTTACCTACAACTTGTAAATTGACAATATTTTCACGTTGTAGGTTTGAATCCTCTTTCAAGTCGCTATCAAAGCTTTTCGCACGCGATTTACGTCGAATATTCTGGTCCGCTTTGCGCTCAATGTTGACGGCAAATTTGTTGCCGATGCCTTTTTGTTTGTAAAGCAAGTTTTGAGCTGATTGAGCCAGGTAGCCCGAAAGGTTGTTGTTTCCTTCCACCATTGGCAAATTAGCAGTGGACATGGGGGATGGAGTAATCTTGGGCTTGAGTGATAGTGTTCCTGCGTGCGGAGTAAAAATAGTTGGTGCACCGTCCGGTGTCGACTTTTGTTCGACACATGAGAAACCGTCCTGGTTGGTGACACTGAAGGCTCCATTTCTATCCTCGTAGCCTTTCTTCGACAAACAATCGTCGTTCTCTTCATCGACATTACCTTTTTCAATGAATCTTCCTAAACCAACTAATCTTGCATGAGCCAAGTAAAGATAACTCTGTGCTTCATTCAAACGTCCTAATGCTTGAGCTTCAAATGCACATTGTAACAGATCATCAGACTCTGAGAGAACTTCATCGATAGCATTGGTACAGTGTACAGATCCCGGTCCCTCTGCGACGTTTGTTTTGTGTTTCGACGCATTGTGTGGACGTGATCTCAAATTTTGAGGGTTTTCTTTTGTTTTTGTGCCCTTTGGACGTGACGTGGTCGAACACTTCGGATTTCTTTTAGGGAGAGGTCTGACCGATCTTTTTTTGATAGATTGGGAACATTGCCCGGCTGCGGCTGCGGTAGACATCTCCTATGTTCTACACTGGAATTATGAGCCAACTCTTTTTGTGAAATCGTTGTCGTGATGATCCACAATAATCTTGGTAGACGTCGCAAACGCCTTCTCTGTGACAAACGCCGTACTGTTCACTAAGCCTTCTAATAGACGAACTGACATATCGATGGTAATGATCGTGTCATTCTTTTCTTTCATAGGGAATGTGAGCATGATCGGCGGAAATGAAAGGAGGGAGTGCATGTAATCCTTTTTCAAAAAACACATCAACCGCCAATCCCGCGCCATAAAATTTGGCGCGGCCGGCTGTTGGTCGGGGTGCGGGAGAACAAAAACGGTGTATGGTACAGTAGATAATTTACCCACCAATTTTTTGTGGCTACTTGGAGCCTACTAACTACCTCTACCGTATTTTATGGTGAGTAGGCCACATACTAGAGAAGTCCACAGCAAAATCTCACCGATTTTACAAA
>JALLPC010000871.1:0-11118 GCA_036940045.1 Stephanocyclus meneghinianus | reverse complement strand
CAACAACAACAACAACAACAACAACAACAACAACAACAACAACAACAACAACATCGGCCTCAAAGTAAAAGTTATCACCAACACGTACAATTGATTCATTTATACATGGGTTCAATGTTCCACCAACAACAGGTTTATGGGCATATGGTTACAAGGTGCCACCAACAACAGGTACAACAACAACAAGTGTTGGTATCTGCATTTGTAGCTATAATTATGTCGCATTTAGAACAACAGCGATAGCACCACCGATCGCTATTACTATGGCTACTGTTAAAAAAGTCATAACTGCCATCAAAGTTATCACCCAAAAAAGTCAACAACAATACTAATAAATTCATGGGTAACAATTCGTATTGGATCCATGTCAAATCCTGCTACTGGTAGTAACGTTTACAGCAGGTACAGATTACCTTCTCCTTCATCAACCTATACGTCAGTGTCACAAACTTCAGCATCTGCTCCTGTTGCACCATCAATTACACCTACATTGACTATGACGAACATGTACACATCATCCTCCTACTCCGCCACTTCACAACCCACAGCAGTGACCAATACATTTGGAGGAACAGGCACTTGTGGGTATATGTTGAGTCTATCTTCAACATCACATGGTAGTGGTAGTAGTATTGGTGCACAAAATACATATTCCATGTCCAGATGTAGTCCATCAAAAACAACCATCAACAACATTACCAGTGGTTTAAAATATTCTCTGGGACTACCTTCTGCACCTACTAGTAGTGTTCTTGTTACTTCTGCACGACAACAAGAGCAGTCATCGGCTTGGCTGGCATCATCAGTACCAGCACCCCTGTCCCCATGCTTCCGTCCCCATGCTCTTGTCCCTGCACTCCCATCCCCGAACTCCCATCCTAATGCCCCAATCCCCACGCTCCCATTACCCCCATCCCCATGCTCCCATCCTCATACATCCTCTATTTCTAAAATCTCAAAGCTACCTTAACAATGCTACCTTCACCTACGTTCACAATGCTACCTTCATGGTACCTTGGCAATGCTATCATAAATTGCTCCTGTTGGATAGTGTTTTAGCACTGATAATGCTACAGCCCTGCATGCTACTGCCCTAATATGCAAACAGGATTGTATAGGATTGACTCCTACTCTATGTGTTATCTACTTGAAGTGGGATAACTTCAAGTACTATACTCCCACTCTCAAATATTTGATATGGGACTACTAAATATATTCCCATCAACATTTCAGATAAATTGATATTGATATTGATAGTGATATTGATTGATTCTGGTTTTTTGTGTCGACACTGGTAGACGTCTCTCAATCAATTCATGATAAAATGAACAAACAGGTAGTAAGGCAATTTAACTATAAGTCACCAATAAATGTTATTATAAAGTCATAAAGTAATCTCTAAAAGGTCACTTCAAGAGAACAACAAAAATTCATCTTGATATTACCTGTATACCTCAAACATGAAAGATCTGGCTGAAGGAGGAGAAGGGGAGAAGGGAGAAGAGGATGAAGAGAAAAATTATCAATTCTAGATTTTAAAAAAGCTTGACACAGATAATTGCCAGAAATGCTATTGGCCAACAAAAAGCTCCTCAACCTCTACCTCTAGGTATTTGATACACTATTGCACTTTGCGAGAATTGCGAGCGCTAGATGATGGTTGAATTTTTCAACCAAATGGTATTGACATTCAAAATACATGTGCCTTTCATGCTGTCACCGCAGCTTGAAAAAACATTTACTTAAGCTAAAATTCCATTTTTTCATTTCATGTAGAATGAACACTTGCTTGCACCTACACCATGCAACTCAGTGGTCAGGAAACCTGTCAACGCCCAAGACCGATCAGTTATCAGTATGGTACATTGTACCAAACCACCAAGTATCAATTTCAACTACCATACCTATGGTACAAGGTTAAGGGAACTACATTTATATTTTATCTATATTTTTTCTGTAATAGGTACCTAAAGCAGTGCAAAACCGTATTGTACCTCTAGAGAGGCACATCTCTTGTTATCAGGGATTCAATGTATACCATACCATGTCTGTGTCCTGGTCTATGCCTTCACTAATGTAAAACCCAGATAATAAGATATTGAAATGTACAAAAGATACATTTATAATTACTTATACTGTGTCCCGCTGTTAGCATTTTATCATGGTGAAAAAATATCGGTATCCTGACAAAGCTACATTGTACATTGAGGTAGAGTTTGGTACTTCCTGCCAGTTTTTACCTCTCATCGGAGGCGCTCTTCCTCTGTAAGATGATTGTCCCTCCTCTCCGCACACTTTTACATCACCCCATCCAACATCACGCCATCCTTGTCTCATCTCAAATGACATAGTTTTAATTGAAATGTATAATGCCAAATCAAGTCGTGTTGCATAATCCGGTTCTCATGATGCCAGATGATTTTATGAAAGCATCCACTCTAGATCTAAAAGATAATGACAATCTATTTTGGTATTCGATTGCTTTCTATTTAGTGTCTAATGTTGGAAGGTTGACTTTCTAGATGGTATCCATTCTTTGTAAACCATCGCCAACAAGTCATGCATAAAAATATATTGTTGTTTGTTGGAAGACACATCATTTAATAACTAATATTATCTCACGGTACGGTACGGGATTGTACGTATGAATCAATAGATATTTGTTTAGACATCTTTTAGCTGAAAATCAATTTTCCCGGCGTTCCCTGAACCCCTACCTATTGATTGCTCTCTATATTGATTGGGGATTGCGGCATCACAACAGATCACAACCCCCAATCATGGGACCAGCAGGGACCAGCATCGGAGCATCCGAATCTGCTTGCTCTAAGTCTTCTTACAGAGGTCAGGTAGACATGTAATCAATCAGCAATCAACCAAGAAACGAGATACGAAAAAATAAAATCGTAGCATCATGAAGCTCCTAAAAAAACAAATATCCGCCAAAGACGGCAGCGGCTTCGTAACCCTTCTGCCGGACACCCCCGAAGACCTGTGGCACACCTACAATCTCCTCCAAACCCACGATCTCGTCCGCTGCACCACATTGCGCAAGGTATCCAAGGAATCCTCCACGGGGAGCGTCACATCCAACAAGGTTCGAATGAATCTCACCATCGAAGTGACCAAGGTGGAATTCGATCGGGAGACGTTGCAAGTGAGGATCAGCGGGCCGAATCGAGCGGAGAGCGATCATGTCAAGATGGGGGCGTATCACACTCTGACGCTCGAACTCGATCGACAATTCTCCATTGAAAAACTGTGCTGGGATCAGATTTATTTGGATCGTATCGAAGAGGCGTGTCATCCCGAGAACGACGCCGAGGTGGCCTGTATAGTCATGAGTCCTTCGGGGCTGGCTCATCTTTGTCTCGTCACGGGGTCGGTGACTGTGACGAAGGCAAGGATTGAAATGAATATTCCAAAAAAGAGGACGGGATCGTCGGCACATGCGAAATCGATCGTCAAGTTCTATGGTGAGACTTATTTTTATGAGAAACACAACTTTTGGCAACAATCGAGATCCGTTCACGGGCTCTTTGTTTATTACAGATGCAATATATCGTGCCATATTAGCGCATGTTCCTTTTGATAAAGTCAAGTGCGTTTTAGGTAAGGAGAAGTGGATGTTTTTCGCTAGTGTGGAGTTGGGGCGAAGCATCGGATGATCTTTGCCATTTGCTTCGATAGATTGTCTTGAGAAAGGATGGGGTTGGTGGTGTAGATTTCAACCACCATGTGATTTTACATTCCCTTCATCTTCATTGAAATTCGATCTCATCTTACAATTTTCATCCTAATTGATGCGATTAGTTGGATCGCCGGGGTTTCAAAAGGACGAGTTTTTCAAATATTTATTGTCTGAATGTCAGAGGAGGGAAGACAGAGTTTTACTGGAGAACCAAAACAAGTTTGTTATGTGCCATTGTAGTTCGGGACATAAACATGAGATTGAGGTATTATTTTCAGATCCAACCATATTGTCCAGGGTTACTGAAACGAAGGTATGAGTTATTTGTCTGAATATCTAGGAAGACAGTGCTATTGCTGTCTCATGGAAATTGTATGAAATCCTTACCGATGTTCAAAATTTACCAAATCTTTCGCTGTATGCAATTTATCTCTTTCACCTCAGCTTTCAAAAGAAATTGAAGTTCTTAATAAATTTATGAGACTACTCGACACCAACCCAGACAAAGCATATTATGGATATTTTCACGTACAAAAAGCGAACGAAGAGCTCGCCATTGATTCGTTACTGATATCGGACGAGCTATTCCGCAGTTCGGATGTTATCACTCGCAAGAAGTATGTGTCGCTTGTTGAATCTGTGCGGGAAAGAGGAGGCACGGTGTATGTCTTTAGTACCATGCATGTGTCAGGACAGGTATCATCACTCGTTGTTGTCGATTTGTTTGGTTGAACTAATTTGTGCTCAACTATAACTTTGACCGTGATACAGCAATTGCAGCAGGTTTCGGGAGTGGCTGCAATTTTGCGATATCCATTGCCAGATTTAGACGAACTGGAAGAAATTGCTGCCGCCCACGATGCGGGGTACGTGGACGAGGTGGAGGACGAAGAGCTCACAGAGGAAATGAGAAGACGAAGAGAGGAAGCTCGAGTAAGAGAAGACATGGAAGATATGGGACTCGCGTAACAGATGGCGATCGTATTTGAAGTGATAATTGAATCTGAAGCTGTCTCGTCCCAAGTTTGAGCAGAGTATAATTCCGTAGAATGCAATATATTTTATACCTGACACTATCACAGCATAACTAGTCATCACATTCATTTGTGACCTGCTAATCAAAACAACGCAACAAGACTGTCATTCGCAGCCTAGCATTTTCGAAGACGTGTGAGTAGGATTCAATATTCAAGTAAAGAGCGGCAATGATGCCTTCTCGAAACCGTATGTGGGAAGCACTTCTTTGTATCAACAACTTTTTAATCACAAAGCTTGTACTCATTTTCATGCCAATAAAGCGAGCTCCTTCCTTCTTTTGATCAACAAATGTTGAGCGTATCATTCATATCACTGGTCGAAGAGCGATTGAGCACTTCGAACCTAAGGACACTTGTATAGTTCAAGAAAAAAATTACTTTCAATCAAGCGTGTACAAATGGATTCGGCTTTTGCTAACCTCAGGGAATGTATGGAAAAGGAATTAGAAGATATAGCCAAGGCGTTGAAGGATCAATACGAAGCCCGGGTAAATGACCTTCAGACCCAACATAAACAGAATGTGGATGCGCTCGAGAATCACGCGGAACAGCTCTTAAATCGATTGAAAGACTTTGAAGACAAGATGACTCGGGTGAAGAGACAACACGAAGCTGAGACGTTGAAAATGCAATCGCGAATCGAGGAGTTGGAGCAAGAAAGTGTAACGTTGACTCAGCAAATGGAGCATGCACGTGCGCTGGTGAAAAAAGCAGAATCCAAGACAAGCGAGGTTCTGCAGAACAATAAATTGTTAACGAACGAATTGAATGGCTGGGAAGAATGGTGCAAGGGGCTAACTTCTAGTTTGAAGCCGAATCACGACATGGACTTTTGTGCTCATGATCACCTAAATAACAGGACATTGAATGACACTCCCGCAGGCAACGAGGACGACAACATTATTAGAAGACCTCCATCCTGCAATGCACGCAAACGCGCGAAGTCCAAAAGCGAATCTGCAACGTGTGGAAGCCAAAACACAGAAGAATTTTACATCCAAGAAATTTTGGACAGCAAAACACTTTTTAGAGTACGTTGGGTGGGATATGGGCCAGACAAGGACTCATGGGAACCATTGAAACAAGTCGCTCACACGGGCCACATTGATCGACTTGTCCTTAAGCGGCGCACTATGGGCCTGCAGGAGGGTATGCCAGGTGTTGGAATTTTCGAGAGTAAAATCACAAAAGAAAGGTTTCTGGTAGATTTAAGTCAAGAAACTTTTTACCTCGACTCTGATGAAAGCAGTGGCACAGAGTTGGTGGATGATTATAGGAAAATCAAAACCGGAGAATCTATTTTATGGTTTTGGGAATACATGGGATGCAATGTTCCTTGTGAGGTGGTTTCATTCACTCCTATCGAAAGTGAAGCTCTGAGGTTGAAAGTGAAGTTCGCCCCCAGTCAATTCACCTTCAATAATAGGGTTGCTCATGGATTCGAAAATGTACTCAACCAGGTTCTCCAACAGAATGAACAGGAACGAGCAAACGAAATAAAAGATTTGTGTGATAAACATGCAAGTCAAGAAAAAAACCTTACAGCCCAGCATATGAAGCAAGTCGCGGCGCTCGAAGAGGAGAAAAAGAATTGGGCCTCCCAACTGAAAGACAAGACGAGAGCATTGGCTGATCTAAGTTCACGTTTAGAAACCGCGAACCAAGTGACGAAAGATCTGACTAATCAACTAAAAGAACAAAAATCTGCGTGGTGCGAAGAACGGTCTGAACTCACCAGCAAGTTCGACAAACTCAGCGAATCCAACTCTCGGAATCAACAGAGGATCAAGGATTTTCTGTGTAAGAATAGAACATGGAAAGAAGAAAAGGAAAAGATGCACAGGGAAATGGAGAAGCAGAAAAGCGAATGGAAAGAGAAATGTGATATGTTGAATGTCAAGTTGGCTAAAGAGACCGAAGCCAAAATGAAAGCGTCTGGTAACCTCAGAGCCGTGTTAAAGTCCTGTAAAACTCGAATGCAGAACATGAAGCGCCAGTATTGCGAAAGTGCCACATCAATGGCAAATAAGAGCATGCATCGCGAAAATGAGATGCGGGCTGAACACGAAAGACGAGAAGCAGAAGCAAGAACTTTTTACCAACAGCAAAATGAGCAGAGTTATTACAACCTTAAAGCATACTATGAAAATAAAATTTCGGCTCTCAGCAACAACATCATTCAACGCGATACTGAGTTGCACACCATGTATAAAAGCCAAATTCAAAGCTTGACTGAAGTTAATGAACACCTCGAAAATCGCTTGGCTGACATGCATGAAACTGAGCCTCCAAGTACCTTGGACCCCCGTTGCGAACCAGATGAGACTGCACAGTCAGCGCATGGTCTCTTCTCATCGTTCGCCCAAACTCTCTTTGAGAATGAACCTCAAGACGACCAGAAAACCGAAAAGCCATCGAAGAAGAGGAAGAGACAGCCATCGAAGTCGTCAATGCCCCTGAAACAAGACGAGAACCAAAGTGTTGATGAAGATAATTCGGATGGTGATGCAGCATACTTGTAAATTTGAAATTATTTTTATCGAGCGCCTGCGGATAGGTTTGACGTGCTCAGTATCTGTTGCCAAATATATTGTGTTGCTGTGTTTAGCAAAGATGCAGACCTATTGTTTACATTTCTTATGTGATGGTCCTTCAAAAGCTAATGATGTACTTAATTGCGATTGCATTATAACCAACTTTCACTATCAATGGTGACACTAAATAATTCTAAATGACAATTTAGGACACAATTAATTTCATAAATAGCTGGCATACAATTCGCAGTTGCGTACATGCTTTCGCACATGACCGTTCTCTAACACTTATTCTTCTACCAAGTTGGAAATAAACTTGACAAACCGCTTTCCATAAGATTCGGGGTCGACACAGCTAATATCTTGGCATGAGTTACCTGCAGCTTGTCTGATAACTGTTTCACCAATTTTACGGGCATTGTAGTACTGGAGAATGTCTATGATACCTACCAAGAACAACAGGATCCAACACGCATGTTATTGATTTTGTCGTTTGTGAAAAGAGAATCGACATAGAAATCTTACCGCAATAATAAATTTCTCGGACTGACATTGTCCCATCGGCCAAGAGGACACCTCCTTCAATACCCACATCGGACCTAGAAGTAATGGGGTTTAGCGCCTCTGAGTTAGCTTCGGATGCTGCATTGTTTGGTTTCAACGTTGACTTCTGCAAATGTTTGGAAGAAAGCGCTGATGGAACCGCTGGCTCGTCGCCAGGTACACTCTTGAAGCATCCTCCTTTATCCTTAACTTCTACTCCAAGATGAGGAAGACTTTTGGTGCTCTTCTTCTTTGAGCCCATCACTCGATCCAACTCCTCCAAGGCTTTAAACCCATCATTAGCTGTTGTGGAGGCTCCGCCAGTTACTGCTCGTTGTAACACACCTCTTCGGAATGGTGTGTTTGACCTGCATGGTTCTTCTTCGTCTTCTTTTGGTGTGCCCTCACTCGACGCTTCAGGCTCCGCAGAAGGGCAAGGAAAGTCAGCGCGCTCATCCTTGCAATTATGCATCCCCAACAACAAACTGTAATCCATGATACCCAATCTAGCCAAAAACGTGGCATCCCTCCTCAGTTGTTCTAGAAAGGCGTCTTTCGCACCTGGTCGGACAAACCTCAGCTTCTTGCCCTCCTCGATAATATCCAAATCCTTTCCCACCGGGTCGCCTTCCTTGCTCTTCCTCCCCGTCCTACTCCCCTTGAGGTCCCAGACTCGATCAATCTTCTTCTCCGTACTAAAGACACTCTTCATAATGATAAAGTGCAATCGTTGATTATTCAGGTGGGGCATGCAGACACGATACATGCCATAAAAGTGTGTGAGAAATGTGTGGGGGTAACGAGTGATGTGGCGATAGTAATAGGGTAAGATTTCTCGAAGGAATTTAGACTCGGTGTAGGTTAGAGTTTTGATCATGTAGCGCCCGTCATGGCTGTAGAAGAAAAACTGTGTTACGTGCGAGGAACGACGAGTAAATATTATTGGGAAGAGGAGAGAATACTGCATGACTTCACATAAACGATGGGCTTACCTGACCGCTCTTTGCGTTACTCGCAAACTCATAGAAATTAAACTGCAAAAAACAGCAACGAACCAAAGTGTCGGTACAATTTGACATTCATCGACGAAGATTCCAGCGCAAAACTCGAACAATTCGACTCACCTTGCCACAAATAGAATGCAGAAACGGCTGCTTCTCTACTCCGAACAAACTACGAATCCTCGCAAACACCAAGGGAGCATAAACCTTAAATTTGTACTTGTGCGGTAGGGGTTTCGAGGTGGGTGAATCGGGATTACTACCGAGGTAGAATTGATTAGGGGGGAATTTATATTTGGAAACTCGTTCGCATTCAAGTGTCAGAGTGGTCAAGCATTGCGCTGCGGCGGAAGCGGAGGAAGATGGGGATTTCTTCTTCGATTGTTTGGACGGCGATGGGGTGGAACTGCTATCTTTGTCGTCAGACGAGACATCTTTTTCTTTCCCATCATCATGAATTCCATCCTCGGGCTCCGCTCCACCTTTCCCCTCTTCATCCGCACAGTATTTGTCGGCAGCATCGCTACCACCGGCACAATCCATCTGAAACTCCTCCTCCCAGCACCTCTCCCATTCCTCCCACCTCCCAATCTCAATTTCGGCCTCTACCCCGAGGGCACCGCCCACGCTCTCTCTAATTCCCAGCATCATTCCAGCGGTTAGAGCATAACGGGCGTGCTTCTTCCCTATTTTTTTGGAGGATTTGACCACGATGGGATTGGGATTACGGGAGTGCGGGTAGGTTAGGTTGGGGTGGTAACCGTACTTGTATGGTTTGGATTTGACAGGACGATATGTTGAGGTCGTGGAGGCCGCGAGATGTCCGGAAGGTCGTAGGGGTTCTGATCTGTTTCGTCGGACGTCGAATGGAGTTGTGAGAGCATCATGATCGTCTTGAAGATGTTGTTGCGGAGATTGATGGAAGGGATGATTGATATCATTGTGTGTACGACTTCGCTTGAGTTTGATTGCTTTTTGGAGCTGGTCCCATTTCTTGCGCTGTTGGTTCCAGTCTTCGATCCATTGGGGCAACTATGGTGTAGATGGTCGATTGAAGAATGATGAGAAAGATGAAACTATGAATGTTAGAGGTGTGCTGTGTGGGCTGAATGCCTTGATCGATGCGACGCTTTCCGCAAAACACAAGGATTCGCAATCACCGCGAATCAAAACGACACATCACTCACCACACTCTCGACCTGGTCCGTGGGCAAAATTTCCACCATCGATCCATCCACCACCGTAAACGAAAGCGAGCGCGAAGGATTGTCATCGTGAATCAAAGGGAAGAACTGAGGTGCATCATTGGGAAATTCCGTTTCGCCTTCTTCGCGGTCCACGACTGCGTTGCCGCCACCGGTCCCCCTCGCGATACCATCGCCAAGTCCCGTGGAAGCCAAACGGTCTCCCACCGATCCATTCTCCGTCGGAGTCTCAGAATCGTCGTCGTCGTCATCGCTGTCGTCGGAATCATCGTCCGAAAGCACCGAGAGACTTTCTGTGCTGGTGGCGGACGAGATGGAAACGCTGCTTGGCGATCGACACAGTTGGTTATTATTAGAATGTTGTTTGGCGGCCATCGCCGTTGGATGGAAGGAGTCGCCGAAGGCCTGCACTTTCAATTCGGCGTCGGGGTTGTTGGCGCGATTGCCTTGGATGATTTCGCTCTTTAAAGACGTGGAGGGAGCCATTTTGACGTCGAGCAATATTGTTGCGGAATAGACGATCGATCTCGAGCTTTAGCGATGGACGGTATTTGATTGGGTTGTTGTTAGTGAAGCGGGCAAAATGGTATGGGCTTGCGAGTCCAAGTCGGATTCGTCATGATGGTCATGTATGACCCCGGCATTATTTTTGTGTGCGGACGCGGAATCGCTCTTCCACGGTCCCGCCATACGCCGTGTGTCTTCGAGTGTTTTCTCGAACGCGTCTGGAATGCGACCAATTTTTGAACTAAGACTTAAGGTTAAATTATTAAAGCCCTTCGTTTGGGTCTAAACGTTTCCGAATTCATAGTATTCGAACATGGAGAAGCGAATGGCATTATTCGTTGTTCGAAAACTCCTCAACGGAAAATTGGTGCGACATTTTGACTGAAAATGACCCTGACTTTCAGGCTTACCTATCGTAATTTTACAGTAAGTAGGCAGCGCCATATGTTCCGAGATTCTGTAAAGTGAGGCCTTCCCACCGTGCTCTTGGTAAACTGAGAAGCATGTGAAATGAAAAAATAAAAAAATAAAAATTGTAGATACTATGGTATTGTACCATACCGTACTGCTATTATTATTATTTTTGTTGTCACCCCCCTC
>JALLPC010000870.1:0-11098 GCA_036940045.1 Stephanocyclus meneghinianus | reverse complement strand
ACCAGTTTCAAAAACCCACCAGCAAATGCAATAATCAAGCAGGTGCATTAAACAATCATTGCAATGCTCTGCACAGCTGAATTTGACATGGCTGACAAAATCACTGAGAGTGACATTGCTGACTTTTTCACCAATAAAGCATGGGTCATTCACTCTTCCTAACACACAGTACTTAATACCTCACCTAGAGCAGAAATTTTTGGAAGGTGCATGTTATTTGATATCCCTTTCCTAGCTGACTGGTCAACAATCAGGGGATGCAGACAAAAACAAATGGACAAAAACACAGAACATGAAAACAATGCCCATCTCAACTGGGATTATCAATCAGGTGACAAAGCACTGCTGCAAAAAGATGGTATCCTCTGCAAAACTGAAAACCTGGATGAAAGCGACCCTTGGACCATCACATTTGTTCATACGAATGGCACCATAGGGGTCAATGTGGGACTAAATCTTAAAGATTGAATATTAGGAGAGTTACACTATATTTTGACTACATTGAGACACACAATGCACACACTTCCCCTTTCTCCATACACGTCTAATACTTTGTCAGATGCACACCATTTTTTCCAACCTAAGGTTATCCTTCGACAGAAGGTTTACTTTTTGTGTGCATTATCACCTTATCGCTCATTTGTGGGGGTGAGTGACATGAGCAAAGGATGATCTTAGGGATGTTTACCCAAGATATGCTCAGAATGGACACATTCCCATTGCCAGGGACTCCTATTTAGAAAAAATTGATGAACCTGTAAAAATTCCTTTCACAAAGATTCAAATCTTAATGCCATTTGGACTGTTAGTACAGATTAAGCCTAGTGCTAACCATGAGGCCAGATCTATCCTAATGGTAACAATTTCATCTAAAACAATAGAAGGGAGCATCATTCAGTTCCGTTGACATCACCATTGGATTCCTTGTAAAAATACCCCGCAGACAACCATCACAACACCACACATTCTATTTCACTGTAATGTGCATGTAGTGGCTAAAAATTACTACATGAGGGCAGCTTCTGCATCAGAAGTTGAGCAACAGAACAGGTACAATACTCTCTCTTTTAACACACAATTGCTTTTTAGTTATTTACACTTGCTCTCTGCCTTCTTTGCAATAGGTATCTCAACTTTCATAAGGTCAAGTGACATGCTAATCATGTCCATCCTTGTGGATTATTGGATGTTTTGTGTGGAAGCAGTTGCATTCCAAATCTCAAAATAGGCAACAATGTTCAACAATCAACCTGAATTGGAAGATGTAATCAAGAATACTTTGCCTTTGCAACCTCAAACTTTTCCTCCAATAATTTTTGATGACATCCGGAAAATAATGCGGGTGGCGAGTCCACTACAACACAATTGAGTGTACCACACACTTTGTACATCAGAGGCCAGCAGGAATGAAGTTCAAGGATGCAGTGTCAGAGGAAATAAATTATTGTGTTCATTGGGACTGAGCATATCAAGAGGTACAATGATGATCTAATTGAGTCTTCACTCATTCTTGAGGGTACTATTATTCCTATACCCAATGTTCAGAAAATTTTTTGGATTACATTGTTACCTGGAACACTATGGAATTCTGCAAGTGATGTTTGACATCACCTCAGAATGAAGTTCTTAAAAGGCAACTCACAACAAATGGTCCTACTTCACAAATTGAAAAACAGGTATGATATGGAAAATCCTGAATTAAATGGAATTGGACTGCATCAAATGCATCAACATTGACAAGTACTCCATGCCCTTTAAGGCCTCCTAGAAGTACTCAACCATCTTCAAGCACTGAGAGCAGTCTTGTATCCAAAAATTCACAGCAGTTTTTTGAGACAGCATTGACCATGCTATGAATGAATCCTGAAAATTTGGCAGTAAATAAAGCAAATTCAAGAAATCATGCTAATTCAACCATGATTCAGGAATGATCACGAGTCCTCCTCAGACTATGGAAGTGGTGTATGTAATGAAAAGAGCCGCCTTTCTATTGAAATGCATCAAAAACACCAATGAGACATACACTACTGAGTTTATGGAAGACAATGGAAATCATAATGACTTTTTGAATGAGCTGATATTCAATTATCAGAAGTCGGAGGTAGTGCTTACTCCTCCCATAAACTTATACAATGGTAGAGGACCATCTCTTTGTCATGGAGTAGCAAGGCAATTTGACATAGCCCTTGAATGTGTTTCTGTGTGTGGTGGTATGGGTTATAATGTTTTTAAGCAAGTTACAACAAACTCAAACTCATATGCAAGAATGAACATGATTGACAGTGGATATGTTGGTGGAAGTCCTTGGTCAAACATCAGTGTACAAGAGATGGTGCAGTACCATGGTGTGGTGCTCAAGATGAGTGTGGACCACAGAGAATTAGGTGGTTATGAGCCATACATTACGGAGCCCTTTTTGGTGAATTCATCAAGAAACTATGGTTTGCTGACTCATTATCCAGCATGGGCACTTAAACTTATGCCACTACATAAATTCAAATAGATACAAGCTCATTGGAACATCAACAATAGGTGACAAGTGTCACCAACTCAGAAATATTTTGAATACTCTAAGTCAGCCATTACTGAAAACATCTATCTCAGGCATCAATCTGATCTTTGACAAAGGTGGTGTTGAATCTCATTTGCAATTCAACCCTGTTTGGCAACATAACAAGGAGAAGCCACAAAAATTAAGAGTGGATTTTTTGTATAATGTAATAACTCAAGTGGATGCTACTTCATAATTCACTGTGATGTCTACCAGGGAAAGAATGAGGCAAACATTGAAATTCAAATAGATATCTGCAAGCTACGGACAGTATAGCCATCTGTAGTCAATGCTGCAAAGCAAAGCCAACTTGGAAAGGATCTAAATGGTTATCAAGGACTGTTCAGGACAACAGGTACTCAGGTGCCAGTCTGTTTATTTTCATACATGAGAAGTTTGATATCATGTGTGCAGGAACAACAAGAATAAATTGTATTGATTTGCCAAAGCAGATAATGTCCATAACAAAAAAGCAGCAAGAGGATCTATATTGAAGGTATATGACAGCACAAACAAAATCGCATTATTCAACGGATGGACAATAAGGTTGTTTTGCTCACCTCATCTTTACACATTTCAGGACAAGTAGAAGTAACCAGGCAAAGTGGCTCAGAGTGCTCAGTGTAGAGAATGCTATAAAATGTTATCAAGAGAACATTGATGGGTGGACCACAGTGATCAATATTGTGAGAGGGGTGCAGGTTTTGTTGGAAAGGCCAACTTCAAAAAGTGGTACGAAAAGCACACTTTGCAGTACTTGACTTCATAGTTCTCAATGCTTTCTGTGATTGGAATTTGTCAGTGTCTAATGTAGAAGGACAATTGAAAGTGATAAGGGGTGCATTTTATGCTGTGTTGTGGGAAGAGTTGATTGCATTTGAGGATACTACAAGAGGAGAGAATGCCACTGCTCAAACAGACTTACCAGTCTGGGACCTACTTAATGGTCATTGTCCCATTCCTCTAAACAATAGAGACAGGATAGTGTGTGCTGTTTGGAAGCTTGAGAAACCATGGATGGATGCAAAAAATGAAACACAAGTTTGGAAAAGGATCACAGCAGCAAGGGCATCTGGCAGTATGCTCAGCATGTGGGATCACTGCTCATTCATTACTAGTTGATTAGAAGAGAGAAATTTTTGAAGAAGAGTCACTCCAAGGACTATCTTGCTTTCAGATAGCACCTCATCCAACTTGTAGTGGGTGGATTCCTAAGGGAAGTGAAAAGTGACTGTCACTGAGAATGGGTATGGTTGTGAAGAAAAACATACTACACATTCAGTACTGCTCACACAATGTACACACATTTGATGCAAACTTATGGGTTAGGGAGTCATGTGAGGAGGAGAAGGAGGATATAAAGCATAATGTCAGAACCAAGGGAAGCAAAAGAAGGAGAGGAAGAAATTGACAATGAAATTGACAGTGATGGATTGATTGAAGAAGATGAAGAAGAACTGAGAATGAGAATAAAGAGGAGTCAGATTATTTTCATGAGTTCATGGAATTAGAATCAGTATGTGTATGAGTTTTTGGTCAGAATTTTTTGTTAACAAGTCTAAAGAAATACAGAATCGGACAAACCCACCTTTATATTTGTTGTTAGTGAACCTAATTCTCTCTATGCTCCATGTACTCTTGATTGCTAAAGGGATGAAGCTCACAAAACAAGTGAACCACACAGAACGGGATCTCTACTCAATTTCTACGGCCTAGAATACACACCGTAGCTGTACATGTAATAAAAATTACTCCTAGAAATCTTAGAAGGGACATCAATGACAAGACAACTGTGCAAGTGGTCACCGTAAGTGACATGATTGCAGGGATTGCTCTGATAATGGGGACAGTGCATGGTATCAATGGTTTTGTGCCAGACCGGATGGAAGCAGAAGACACTTCTGATGGATCAGTGTTCTGTTTGTAGAACCAAGAAAGTCAAAATACTATACTTAAACATCAACAAAATGCGGTTGAAACAAGAATGGTTAGTCCAGTTAAATCATTGATTATCAATCACTAGGCCAGTTTGGGGCTAATGAAAGAAGAAAAAAATTATTGTTCTGATTGGCATCAAAAGATTTTACCTTGCCAAAAACATACCAGAACTTTGTAGAAACCTACACATGATCTTTAAGACTCTTAAAAGTCCATACCAGAGGATGTGTAGACTCAACACATTCCTCACTACTGTATAAATTGGTGAATTAGGAAATCATTGAGATTGACTGATTTTACAAAATCTCACCAAATTTCTGGACATTTTTGTTTTCAGGCCTTCAGACCTGTTTTCTATACATTGTTTCATCTAAATAGACTCACAATTGTGGGGCCAACATGCCAATATGCTGGGCTTCTGTTAACTCCATGTGGTTCAAAAGTTATGGCTATTGTCACGTTACTCACCACACATGACCACACATCACCTTGGTTTTTTGGTGAGCTTACATACATGTACGAAGTATTTTTTCAATGAAAAAATTGTTTGCAGCTCTCCCGCCTCCAGGATGGCTTCTTCCAATTGATGGCACTGTTGCCACAGATAATGGTTACATGTGTAACATGCCCTGTATTGGTTGAAGCAATGCATTGCTGGCAAGGACATCACATTGCTTTGGTGGATTGTTGCATTTGCTGGAAGCAGCACTGGACGATCTTGCAGCTTGTTTTGTTCTCCATGATGAGAGAGCACATTTAAAGTTTTTGAGTGTAAACTAATTTATCATTACACTATCAAAAAGAAACTGATTAACTAGGTAATAGTTTACTGTGCATTAAAATAGTTAATAGGTAGATTTGGTGGATTGTTGAGTCTGCCAAGAAATTGCACCAGATGAACTCCAGGCTTTCCCCGCAGTTGCTCCTATACATCCTAGCCATGGCAGATGGCCAAGATATGTGACAAGAGCTAATATTTGAATAAATGTTTTTGAATGTAAATTAATTTTTTGACATTAACAAAAGAAACGGGATAACTTTTAGTTACAATCCACCGTGATCTGCAAAAGCAATTGCACAGTATGGTACTACTGCAAATCAAATGAATGTGGTGAGAGGTCCTGGAGAGCATGGAAAAATGTGAGCAATGAGTGGGCCAGAGGATAGAAAGCCATCTACCCCTAAAATTAATTGGCGGGAACAAGAGGGGGCTTAATAAAAAGGATAGTAATGTGGTACTATCTATGGTCAGTATTTTTTATTTTTTATTTTACTTGCTTTACTCCTTGCCAAACCTCAGGGAGATTGTCACCATCGCCAAAATTGAAGACATTTCATGTGACTATATCATCGATTTATACAGTAGTTAAAATTCAATAAAAGTATCATATTCTTGCAGTGAAGCACCACTACCAACCACAATGATATCAGTTTCAGTATACATTGGTTGTTGATTCTTATTCTCTTACTCATAATCACCAATCTTGTATCACTATAGCATTTCATGTCTCCAGTCCAAAATACATAACAAGGTGACACATCAGGTTGAAGCTTTCACAAAGTTTCTGAACAGCAAACATGTGTATCCAACACTAAACTACCGTATAAATTGGTGATATAGTCACATGAAACGTCCTCATTTTTGGCAATGTGTGACAATCTCACTGAGTTTTGGTGAGGAATAAAGCAAGCAAAATAAAAACAGAATAAAAAATACAGACCATAGATAGTTCGGCATTACTATCCTCTGTTCCTGCCAAATTATTTCACGGCTAGGAGGTTTTGTACCCTCTCGTCCCACCAAAAAAACAAGGTAATGTATGGTGATTTGTGGTGACAAACCCGACAATCAGCCATAACTTTTGAACCACAATGAGTTACCAGGAGCCGAGCATATGGGTGTGTTGGTCCCACAATGTCGAATCTGTGTACATGGAACTTATGTGGAGAAAACAGGTAAAATGCATGAAAACAAAAGGGACAGACAATAGGTGAGATTTTGTAAAATGAGTCGATCTCAATGATTTCCTTGTTCACCGATTTATACAGTAGTGCTAAAAGAGAGCTTGCTTGGGGGTACTCCCGAGTATTCTTTTATTGACTTTGTTGAGACAACTCCTTAATTTTACGTATGAACACAATAACCGCTTTGAAGCTGGAAAACATCAAGCTCAAGATCCCGAACAGTTATTCCATATAAACTTCGAGAATACCCGAGATCACATATAAACTTGAGTCATATCGTTCAATATCCCACATGTGTTTTCTCCCATAGCAAGATACGCATATCCATTCATTCCCCAATACCTCGACCACTGGTTCTTAACTATCCAATATCCTTCCCGCTTACCGCCATCTCTACTTCCACCATCCCTGCTGCCACCTCGTTGATCGCCACTCTTGCCTTGGTCTCTACTCCCACCTTCGTTGTCAGACGTGGTAGTAAAGGCATATCCGACGACTTCTACGCAATGGTTCATGTCGAGAAAGGCAGACCCGCAGCCAATCGCTGAGGTCATTACTGGTACCAATTCGAAAGATATTATCCATGAGACGAGAAACGAAAAAGAATTTATGCCATTATTACATAATTTAACTCACTACCACCTTCATAGCTCTGCCACAAGGAGGCTTCGAGGCAAACTGCGGCAGGTCCATAAGAAGCAATATTTAAGACTGCCTTCTTTTCGTCCTGGTCATTACAATCACAGCCAGATCCGTCTGTGTAACAAATACAACGATCAGTGGCATAGCCATAACCCTGCGGAAAGAGGGAAATTATGAAGGGATTCGGTTGAGCATTGAAGACATCTACCAAGTAAAGTGAATAATAAACGCTAACATAGGGACGAACCTTGATGTTGCCATACCGAGCAGAGTTAGAATTAGATGAGCCATAGTTCTTCTTGTCACGAGATCCTGACCCAGCACCCTCTTCTTGTCCTGCTTCTCTGACACCAGCGGGACATGTTTGTGCAAAATAGGAAGCCATTTCGCTCTGTGAAACAACCTCACTCTCTCCACCCAACGTTGCTGTAAGGTAGTACAAAAAGTCACCGTCGTAGTCGGAATCTTTAAGGGGAAGGCCGCCATGCTTCATGACATACTTGTAAGCATTCTGCGGCCAGCCACCATTGCACATTTCACATGTCCCATCACACGCTATGACTTCTTCTTCTGCAAGATCGAGAAGGTTCCCAGTTGCTATGGCGTAAGCAGACTCTATGGTTTCCACTGCTGTGATGGCCCAGCACGCTCCACAAGAACCTTGTGCATGGACACTCGAGACTACACCCATGTTACGCCAATCCAAGGCATCGGGATAGGTACTTTCATCATAGACAGGTTCTCGTGTCCCACCGATATACTGATAGCCAAAAATCTGTCGAAGCATACAAGACACATCCCACCAATCACAGTCGTTGATATATTTCTTTTTATACCTGTAAAATCTGGCTCTGTAATCATCAAGATATCCTCCATTGATTGGACTGTCTTGTTGAGAGAGATGATCTTCGAGCTTGCGCCTGATGGTTTCATGAACAGACATCACCTTCGGAGGCTCCATTTCGCCAGACTTTTTGTATCGTCTAGTGACGCCTCGAGGTCTGGATGCTTGATGGGCATTGGAAGGGATCGGTGTTTCGTCATGGTCGTGGACTCTGGGGCCGCGGTATCCGGTTAAAAACCTCTCTTGAAATTCCTCTGGTTCGAGGTCAGAGAACATATTGTGTCCAAAGACCGCCTTACCCGTCATCTGGCAAGGTCCGTGCTTTTTATTTTTATCCGATATCCTGAACCACAAGAGTAAGTAATAAAAGAATTGGTCAGATATCTTGTCCATCGTTGCGGTCGTTCAAGTCAAAAGAATGAAAGACTTCTCACCGAAAGTGATTCCTCTTCCAAATATGAAACCTCCGTTCCTTTTCTTCACTCGTCTTGTACTTCTTCCCATGCCTCTCCATCCACGAACCAAATTCATTCCGCAACGCATTCAAAACACCGGGATGGTGCTCTTCATGAGCATGTACGGAGAAGTGACCCTTTGAATGCTGAGTGTGGTGATGATTCTTTACAGTCTTTTTGTCCGGTGTGATGGACGCATGGAGCTCTGCTAGAGGCTTTGGGGGTCTTCGCTTTAAATTGGGATGGTCGTGAGAAGGAACGGATGCTCCCCTCAGGGGTGGGTCTACTTCCTCCATGGGGGAGGTTTCATCCATGAGTGCTCTGCGTTGTGTTTCTGTAAACGGCAGCTTGATGTACATAGTGTCGTCGTCATTATTTGTATTGATGGCTTCTGAGATACTGACACCATTTTGAGCGACGCCAGTCTCTACAGCTGTATTTCTCAACTTTTCAAAGTCGTCCATGGAAACGGCCTGCTCAAGATGCATTTTGGGAGGAGGCAATTTAATCAGCAGTGACCCATCTTCCGCCGTCTGCACAATAACGGGAACCTGAACGTCTTCTGTAATCTGTGGCGTCGCATTGGAGAGGACATTCGGGGCTGAGTCCACGGTTTGGTAGGCGGCATCTGTCGATTCTAGTGTATTTTGCGTGTTTTGTTGGTCATTACGGTAAAAATGGACGGGTGATACATCCAATTTACGTTGGCCATGGCTATAAACTTCCATCTTGGGCTCACCCTCCAAATCACCTCGTTTCTTCTTCCACCATCTCTGTTTCGCGTTCTCCATTTTTTTCAGCACCAAAGATTTCGGCCGTCCATACATCGTTTTCAAATTTCCTTCGTATTGCAACTCATTTGGGGCGTAACTCTTATTGGTTATCGAATCTTCCAAATCCATGACGCGACGAACGACCGTGACGGTCCCCACGGAAAAGAGGGCGGCCATGGTCATGCAAAAGAGACGAAAGTAAGAAATCATTCTCCAGTGCGAACCACGTGGGTGCCGCCTTCGATGAATCCCAGATGGATGATTGTTCTCCGGTGTTTCGCGCTGCATCGCCGCAACGGCTCTGCTGGCAAAGTGAACGAATGTCTTCATTTGACGGAGCAGAAACCCCTCGTTGGTGCTGGTGGAAGGATAGGCCCGCGCCACTCCGGCGAGAGGAGCGCGTTCTCCGTATTTCACAGACGAGTTGCGGGAAGAGGGCCTCGTTTTCGGAAAGGGAGAGAATGACGACGAGGAGGACGTTGTTGCGTTGCCGTTGAGCGGACAGCCCGTCCATGTGGCACCAGAGAGGGCGCCTCCATCGAAACAAGTGTCTTTGTCTATGCCATTGTTGGCAGTAAAGAAATCAATGCTTTCTTCCTCCATTTCCAAAAGTTGTTCGTGTTTCTGCGCTGCATTGCTGCGCAGTTGTTGCAATTTGGTCGGAGAGTACGGATCAAATTGGGAAATGCTCGCTTTGTTGAGTTTCTTTGTGGGCTCTTGCCGGTGCTCAACGCCAGCGTCTTTCGTGGAAACAGCGGGCAACTCCATCGATGGNCATCGATGGAGGCAATAATGCCGACCTGCCATAACTCCCCGAAAAGGGGTTCATAATGTAGGGATTGACAATCTCGTCGTCCGTCTCGGCATCGCTTGATTCCGCATCACAGGCGTTCGAATCAACGACGCGATTCGGCACGGTGGCAATCCGATCGCCGTAGCAGAGGGCCAGATTGCGACTTCGTCCGTTGAAACTGTTGCCGCTGGCGTTGCTGACCGTGCTGCTGTCTGCATGGAATATCGAATCTTCGTCGTCGGAATCGAGGACTTGGGGGCGTTCCGCGTAGTTTTGGGCGGTGGGGAGGAGCATGGATTTTCGTGTGGGTGGCATGATGGTTCTGCTGTGGAGAGAGCGTTCGTTGTGGACGTTCGTTGTTGGCGTTGGGTGCGTGTGGAAGTTGGACGACTGGGGCGCTTTTCCTGTGTCTGGTCTCCATTCGTGCCTACAAGTATCCGTTTTATCTTGAGTCATCAGATTCGTCTGTGATGCCCATGGCACTTCACGCACCCACTCCGCATGCCGATAAAAACTCGTGAGAAGGACTGAAATCAGGTCAAAGAGAGGTTGCGTTGGCTGTAGAGAAACAATTTGCCCTCTCGGTCTCTCCGCAAGACGGGACGAACGAATTCGAATCAGAAACAATTGATTCCTGCGTTTCAGGAGAAAAGAATCCCGTCACTTTTAGGTTAAGTAAATAATTTGTATAGCGATTTGCATCGTTCATTCGAAAAAATATTCAGTACTATATTTTTCGATATATGGTATCTGAGACATAAGCCCTGTCTACTAGCACCATCCCTAAAAAAACACATGTATCTCCACTTCGACAAGAGTGAAAAAATTTCATTCTTACTATTTCTACGGACTACTCTGAACGGAATGTTGAAACAAGATGAGAAGATATCCTGACCGTTGGGTCGAAATCGTGGGCGGAGTAGCGCCAGCAACCAAGATGAATTCAAAAGGCTGTTTCAGACAAGTTCGTCGCGAAGGAGCTTGAATAATTTAACCCTTTTTCCTGCATCTCCCGCCATACTCGATTTTTCGGCGAGACGTGAAAAATTGCCATCACACATTTCCGACCACTAACAAAACCGAACACTAGCACTATCATCGCGTCACGGCCACAACTCGCGATCGCGTAGTGTCATC
>JALLPC010000869.1:0-11108 GCA_036940045.1 Stephanocyclus meneghinianus | reverse complement strand
AGGAGAAGGAGGAGAAGGAGGAGAAGGAGGAGAAGGAGGAGAAGGAGGAGAAGAATTCATACTTTGCTTTGAACGCATCTATGAATGATATGGTGCCAAGCACAAGGCAACTGATGTCAAGCACTCACAAGCAAATTTAATATTGGAAAGGCCGTATCAAGTAGTTACTTTGATGCTCAGGACTTCTGAATTAGACATGGCTGATACCTTAGTTGACAGTGACATAGATGCATTCCGAATAAAGTAGGTATGGGACATTCCCATATCTTACCACACAGTACTAAAAGCCTCCCCGGGTGCAGCAATATTTGGTCAGGACTGCTGTTTTTTCATTCCTTTCCTTGCTGACTAGAATAATATTAGGGGACATAAGCGACACCAAACTGATCTCAACACAAAGCCTGAAAATAGCTCACACTTTGATTGGTATTACAAGTTGGTGATAAAGTACATCTTAGAAAAATGGTATCTGCCACAAATCAGAAAGTAGGTATGAAAGTGATCCTTTGACAATCACATTAGTTCAAACACATAGGAGAATATGGGCTTAACATGGAACCAAATCAGAATAATCAAATATCAGGAGTATTGCACCTTCTTTAACAATCAGACTTTAACAGTTCTAATTGAAATTTTTATGTGGTATCTTCCTCTTCTATATAAACACTTACTCTTCAACATACAGTAACAGACTTTTCAGGTTGTTACACTTGTCACATACCAGACATGGATATATTTTTTACCTCATGAAGGTATGTTTCCTTGTTGCCACACTGATCTCCTACCTATGGGGTTGACTAACATAGGCCAAAAATCTGTCTTATTTAGTACTCCTAGGTACTACACAAATACCTCAAAGTGAGAAAGAATCATCTTAAGTTCCCAAGTGAAAAGGACCCTTACAAGGACAAAGATCCGTATTTTTGGATCTATGCTACAAGAGAGTACCCCTGCAGAGTACACCCTCAAGAGAATGGTAGAAAACATACCAGGACAATATAGTGCCTAGACATAATTCATTTGTTTTGTTTTAGGTTGAAAGGGATAACACCACTCTTCTATCCTCATGTTGTTCATTGTAATAATAAAAAATTATCAACACCCCAAATTGTTTCTCAATTTATGTACAATAATGTTTTTAAATGGCCAAGACCAAGGTCACTGCGACATATAACATACTGTCAATTTACAAACTCTCTGCCATTCTTTAAAGAAAATCAAAACTTTTAACAAAACAAGCAGCAAGTGATGATTCATCTTGATTTAAGGAATATATGCTATGTTTTTACAAAGAGAGAGTGTAAATCAGAATGGTTCTATGTGTTCACATATATTCCATACAGATTCCTTTGTGACATAGCTTTGAAGCTGTAAAATGCCATCATACATCACTTGATTTCACTTTACTTTTTCTCAGCTGTTTCAGTCAAGATTTGCATTGATGTTTAAAAAAGTGGCCCGTTAAAATGGGAAGCAATTATGAAATCAGACAAAGTAATTGTTTATATTTTTATAAGCCACATGAATTAAAATTTCTCATCACCAGCACATGCTCTCCTCATTCAAGCACTTCACTGTGGTGGTCATCAGCCTTGTGCACCTACCCATCCAGAACATACATTGCCATATTGACCCAGTCAAACCACCATAAGAATAAATTAGATAGCACAAAACTAAAGGAGTTAATCAACCAAGGCAAGGTTGACACACAAGACCAAAATCTCAAAGCTCTCAAGACAATCCATGCAGAGTAGAGCAAATGCCCTTTAAGGCTTTTACCGAGCTGTTCTGGAAGGATCTCGGGATTATCACAAATGAGGAGAAACTTTCAATGATGTACAAATGAGTCTTAGTCTTGTATTTGTTATGGAATCAAGATCTTGACTACAACTTACCAATACCTTGTACATCAGCCCCTCATGCAGCTGCATAGGAATGAATCTGAATCTGAAGCTGATGTGTTAGAAGGTGTTAAAAGGGATGAGGAAGAAGGAAGCATTCAAGACTAGGCAGAAGAATTAGCATGACCTAAGCCATTTGCACAAATTATTATTTTGTAGGAATGGCTGAAATTTCCCTGCAAAATGATTTTTAAATGATTTTTATGTTAATTTAACAGTAAAAATGAAGCAAATATGCCTCATTTTGGCAAAACAAAACTGTGTAGAATTCTACACAGTTTTGGTATGTCTACACTGAAGACATAGTGAGACACTGTGTAGGTTTCTACCTGCCATGGTATGAAACCACAGCAGATGTGTCAGAGAAGATCTGGATCCTCAAGTCTTGCCATTTGAAATGTTCTTGTACTATTTGAGATGTCTTGCATCTCCTGAGAAATATAGGGCATCTTTAGGTCAGCCTAGCATACTACATAGAGTAGATAATTGGCCTATGTGACCTGTGCACTTTTTCTTGCATATTTTCAAATTATGTAATATAATCTTTGCTTTGATTGTATTGGATGAAGCTAGTATTTTTTACAATCTTACATAATGGAGCATGCTGAAAACTCAAAATCACAAATTGTGTAATCTGTACACATCTGTACTCAAAAAACAAGTTCTCAAAACACGGACTTTTTCTATCCCTCTTCTGTTGCTTGAAATCAATTTTTCCCCCTCCACCTTGCCATTTTAAGGCCATCCCTGCTACTGCCTTACTTCTCTCATAAGAAGTATTAAAATCTTTCATTTTATAATGCACGTCACCACTTGGTGATTGCCAACACTTTTAAACAACTTGTATATGCTTACTCACACTATAAAAAAGGCTTTATTGTCAACTGTCTGAATTGGAGAAGAGATGACACCAACGTTGGATCCCCTGATGCACATGATTACTTCCAAAAGATAGTGCATGGCAAGACACATATAGTTTGAGAAGCAATCAAGTCATGATTACACTCACTGGATTAGCTTGTGCCACATTCAAATTAATTTTGCATCACTTTGAATGTTACTTTGATAACTACTCACCAAATTCAATGGACTGGATGATTGTTCCTGTGATAAAAATTGGATGTTGCAAAGGGTGACCAAGTCTAGTAATGTTTTCTGATGCTCTAGGTTTAGTCTTAGTATGGATGTGGACTCATGGTTCAAAATTCATCTTGGAAGTCATATTTGGCATGACACAGACATGTGTTTCTGATTATTTGACATTATCTATTATTACACTCATCCGCGTCTTGCATTGGAAGGATGATGCAACAATTCAACAACCCAGTGGGAAGTAAATTTGACAATATCAAAATGAAATTGGTGAACGACATCCTGGCCTTACGGACATGTGGTGTTCTATGGATAGAATTTATTTGATGATAGAATGTTATGGCAATGATGACAAACAGAATGGTTATTAAAATGGGTGGACCTGTGACCATTACATGAATGCTGTTCTAGTTTACTGTCCAGATGGAGCAATTCTCATCTGCTGTTATAACATCCCAGGTACTGTCCATGACAGCATGATTGCAATGTCAGAAGCATTTGTGATAAATTGGAAAAAACATTCAATTCTTGTGGTGGTCACTGCATTGTTGATTCAGCTATTTCACATAACACTTACCCGTTTCTCATCAAATCTGAAAAGCAATCAGTTGATATTATGTGTGTTGAAATGAATCTTTCAAAGGAAGCCACATCAATATGCCAATCAGCTGAATGGGGTATGTGGGCATTCCAATCTTTATTCCCCTGAGTCACAAATTGTATAGAATTTGAATCCTTTGGGCAGTGAAAGCTTGTGATCAAAGTGATGATCCGCAAGATTGGTTGGGATCAATCAAATTCTTAATGTTTACATGCCTTCATTATATAATGATGTAAATGAAAAGTTTCATTAGCAATCTTAAAATGACCGCACCATATGTTTTTGAGAATTCCATTTTTCAACAATTTAGATTCTCATTTTATAATGTTGTCCAAATGAACTAATTCAAAAAATCCAAAAACCTAACCATCAGTGGAATCATCATCTCCTTGTTTACATTTTATCCCCCATCCATCATCCTTGTCATGACTATTTGCATCATGGCCATCACCTTCTGCTCCATCCATTCTTCTGCCTCTTCTCTCTGGTGCCTCTATCTCTTTTCTGCCTCTTCTCATTCATGATGACACCTGCCCTCCATCTCCCCCCTTTTCTCATAATGCCTTTGGTCCATCTGATTCTCTGCATCTGCTTGCATCATCATGAGTTGCACCAGCTCAGGGAAGTTGATTGACTGGGCAGATGATGATGGTGCATTCCTTCTTGGAGTGCAGACATGTACACCTTTGATGCTTGGCCTCTGAACAGCTGTAGTGGATTCTGTAGCATTGCCTTCTTCAGTGTTTACAGTTGCATTATAGTTGTGTTCACCATCTTGAGGAGCTACTTCACATTGGCCAATCACCCTCATTACAGGGAGTTCAGGGACTGCAATGTGTGCAGGAAAGTCAGGTTCTAGGTCATCCTCTCCATCAAAGAAATCCATCATCTCCCTAATAATAGATGAAAGATATGTTTTGCTCTGCACATGATGGAGGGACAGTGGGGATAACCAGTGGCTCTTTTGTGGTTAGCCAAAACTTGAACTTACTTAGACTATCCAGAGTGAATCAAGGATAGGTTTCAATGTGATGCTATGCTACATCCTCCGATTCATTAGGACATCAGGGGAGAAAATAACAGCTTGTAGCTCAGCTTATGTGTAACCCAGGCATCTTGACATTGGAAGTAAGAAGGGGCATTGAAATAATGTATAAATGTGTTTTATGTTTTGTGATTAGCTCCACGAGGGGTTCGCACAGAGCAAATATGTGTAAAACACACATGTGTGTGCCAATTTTACACAAAAATGTGCATCTGTGCAAATGTGATTTTTGATTTTGAGTTTTCGGTATGTTCCACTCTTTTTCTATTTTTGTGAGCACATTCTCCATCAAGTGACTAAATGTGTATGGTCAGTCACAACATGTCTATATTATGAGGTATGTATTCTTGCTGGGACATTGGCAAGCAATGTTTAAAGTTATTTATTCAACAATTGAGTTATTACTTCAAAAATGTCAATACATGATTTGATATTTAATATTGGCATCCCGAAATCTCAATTTACAACTTGTACAGTTAGTAATGCTGAAGCATTTATGACATCTCAAAAAACTTTTTCCTGCATCAATTATATTCCATTGGAGACAGTGCACATGAGTGAGGCTAATTGTCCACCATTATAGCCAATCCATTTTTGAAGTGTTAGAAGATTTTCTTGAAACTATACTCATTTCATTGTCAATTGCTTGACCTGCTTTCAAGTGTCACTCTTCAGACCGACACAAGAAATTCAATTTTTCTAAGTATATTAGCGACAGATCAACTTAAGCAATAGTGGCAAGGATCATTTAAGGGGTATATTTGTGCTAGAGGTAGTTATCTTTTAGTTTAGAGTAAAGAGGAAATCTTAAATGCTATGTTGGGCCTCCCTCTGCTGCTTGCGAGAGAGGTATTCGGGGGGCTGATCTGTCTAATACAAACGAGAATTGTTGTTTATTGAGTCAAGTCTAAATTATTCCACTCTCATCATCTGAGTAATAGCAATCCCCATCTAGGCTCGAGATATGAGAATGTGACCCGATGCTAATGCATTCATTTGGTGGGTATTCGTCACTGAAGCAGTTGCTATTTGCAGTGATTCGAGGGACAGAACCAATACCCTCGTCACAATCGTCAGCAACATTATACCTTTGGTCTAAGGTATCGCTGTGAAGTTTTGCATAAGTTCTGCGAGTGTTGGTTCCTCTGTTGGTGACAAAGCTTTCACACACTGCGTCTTCTTCTTCTTCTTCACTTTTGTTTTTTTTGCTCTTCTCGAATCGTGCCTCAATGATTCGAGAGGTATCAGCATCGAGAGTCTCAACTAAATCAGAGTCGATTTCGTGAGATGTTGCCGACTCAACATGATTGATGGGAGCATAGCAGGAAGTGGTGTGGTCGTATTCACTCCATGGATCGATATCACTCTCTCTTTTGTTTGATGGCAAAGCTATGTTTGTCTGCGAAGAGTGCCTCATCGGGTCAATACTCGGGTGATGGTTGACGAAATCAAGATTCTCTAATCTATAATGCTTTTTCGATGTTTTTCTGGTTCTAGACACAAAGAATAATATAGTGAAGACCGATACCAAACATGCCACCACAATGTAGGGAAGATAACTTTTGGTGCTCTCTCCACTGGAGGTCGACGCCATCACGCCAACACCATCTCGTCTCTGCCTCGATATTTCAATCTGCCTCTGTTGAAAGAAGTCCAAGGCATCATCAAACAACACTCCGTTTGCGAACTCACAGTGGTTTCCCTCCCATTTATGACCACAGCTGCATCCAGGATGGCTCGCCATGACGTCAACAATATCCTTGCACGTTCCGCCATTGGCACAAAATTGATCAATAACTCTCCCTTCGGAAGCCTCGTCAACACAAACCGCAGTAGATTTGTACTGGCACATGAGTCCCGTGAGAAAGACTCCATCGTCTCGATTCGCCGTCGAGCAATCGCAATATCTGTCCAACAGTCCACTGTCGTTATCCGCTTCTACACATTGACTACCGTAATAACAATGATGCACCAAGTCCGTTCGCGTCGCAGCACACTCCGTGACCTGAACGGCGCAGTCGTAACCAATGTATCCCTGTTGGCACTTGCAATGGTAATGATGCCCATCGAGTTTGGATGTGACGTGCGTCTGCAAGCCGAGGGGGCGATGGATCGGAGTGATGTTGGGTTTGCCCTGTTTGCAGTAGGAGCCGTTGCGGCAGATGAGATTCTCTGCCTTGCAGAAATCGATGTTGTTGTTGTTGTTGCTGTTGCTGTCGTTGTTGTTCCCGTCTGTGCCCATTGTCTCTTCGTTGTATGCAGCCTCTTGAACTACGATTGAAAGAGGATCGAATTGCACACTTCTTCTTGTTGGCGTTGTCTCGGAGATTGGCAGCATTCAGTTGCGGCCGATGAGGACAATGGCAGGTGAATTCAAATTTTTTCTAGTGCGTGGGATCAAATACTGCCTATGGTACACATGTACTTCTTAGTATGTTTAGGTTGGAACGCAGGAGTTGGAATATCACACAAAATAATGTCGGACGGACAGACGTGAACTCGCCGTTGATCTGGATTGTCTGGCACTCTTTTTCCTTCTACTCCACTCACTCAACGTCAAAAGACTATTGTACCTATCAAATTCAAGGATGTCGGCTTGTACAATACATAAATACACCTGGGCAATCTCTACATAATATTATTATCACGTCAATGGGATTTCTGCAGATTCCAATAGATACCTCAAGATACAATACCTAGGTTCCCATGATATTCCATGATCATCCCAAGATCATCTCATTCGTGCAATGTGACAATAGCCCATGATGATGTCAACATGCCCCCCATCCGATGAGAACAATGCCGGCGGAACGGCAGTCCTACCACCTTCCCAATCTCACGCCATGACAACACCAGACCCAACGCCGCAGGAATTCCTGACCGCCGCCATAACAGAAGAGCTCGGCAAATCCTTCGAGGGCATCGAAGAATTCTTCCTTGATGACGGCGGTGACAACTCGGACGACGTCGACGTCTGCCAACCGCCATCCCATCCTCCCTCGACAACACCGACGCCTGGCGCCAGCTTCTCACGACCTCTGATCGAATCATCGGCAGAAGCAGCCCTGGCGGCCGTACGCGCCAAGGCCCCACCTCACAGCCACCACCAACATACCTCCTCGTCGGCGCCTCCACAGCCCCAATCGTCACCTGTACAAACCTACTCATCGTGGAATGCCGTCCACATGGAACTCCAAAACAATGCCAAGCTTCCCACGTTCAATCTATCGGTAAATCGGTCCAATTCGCTCAGTGGACTTCAAATCCCTGCTCCCAGAGGACGACGATCCTACGGCCACAATCGAACAAGGCGTCATGCACACGATTCTGCAGTTTCCTCCGCGGCCAGTTCGGTTTCGGGAAACGAACCCGTGGAAAACAATACGACGAACGCAGAGGAAACTCAAATGGGTCAATTTACTTCCTCTCCGATTCCAAAGCTGCGACGTAGCGCCATCATGGACCAAGCGCTCAAATTGGATAATGAAACGTCCGAGGCCATTGATGAAATTTTGAGATTGAATGAAAATGATATAAACTTGTCCGAATTTTTCTTTGACGAAGATCGATACAGCGCCGCATTGGCATACAGCTCTTACGGAGGAAGCGGCATCCCTCGAGCTTTTGACATTCCAAACATTGAATCGCAGTCGTCTATCGAAGGGGCGGCGAATGACGGGGCGCCAACGTCGGCCACGGATGAGACGGCCAAAACGAATGCCGTTGAGACCAGAACGGGAATGCCGCCGCAGAATAACGTTTATCCATATACGAGGACCAAACCGTTGCCGATTCCGGTGTTGAGGGGTCCTTCGCCGGAAAAAACGGCGGGGGTGGAATCGTTGAGTGCACGAGACGATCTCGGATCAAACGGAGAATCGATCCAAACTATGGAACAGGCGATAGCTACCGCCGCGGCCATTGTGACGACTTCGCCTGCGTTGTCGGGAGTTGTTCAGGGGGGAATATTGGATCAATCTACCGCTGCCGCTTTATCGGTACAGCCGACAACGAAGTCCCAGGGGAGGCCTGTGGATTGTCCACATGGCTCAACAATTCTGGCACTCCCACCTGCTGCTTCTCCGCATGCAGTAGGGCATGCAGTGCCCCCTGCTTCAAGAATGCCACTCCATCCAGCCTCGGCTCCATCCCGTCTCGTTGCTTCTGGTTCAACATTATCGCAACAGACGACAAACATGCCGCAAACATCTGCTCCAAATCCAGCAAATACGCCAGGGCAACGCCCGCCGACAAAAGTGGAAACACCCTCCCATCCTCGCATGACAACTCACGCACCAGGCAGTGCTCCATACAATCAAGTCAACACGCAGCGCTATGGTATCAAGCCAAATCCTCACTCTGCAGCTCACACAACAACAAAGGCTTTGGCATACGCCTCCGCACAAAGATCATCCTATGGGTACGGCATAGACCATCAAGTAGCCGGAGTTCCACCTCCTCCTCCAAATACCAAGAAAGATACAGTACAACCTCTGGTCACAATTCGAAATCATCCCGTGACGGGGAATCCATACGTGCCTATTTACACTACGCCCGCGCCCATTGTAAAATCCGCAGGGCCGGCAGCCACGGCAAAACCAAAAATCGCTTCGGAGAAGGAACGAAAAACAACCGCAGTAGATACCGAGGATCCCGCCTACGAACGGAAGAAACAACGCGCCAAAGATGCACGAGTCAGATTGAATGAAGCGATCGAAGAGCTCGCCGTGGCGATCGAACTCGCTGGATCTCAGTCGAAAGAAAGGATGGAACAGTTAGCCTATTCATATCCATCCTCCTCGGATTCTACCGTTGCTAGCCTTAATCCGTTGATCAAGTTGATGGTCGACACAAAAAACCAAGCTGAAAATGCAAAGAAGTGGGACAGACCGTCGTTTGTTGGACTTTCGGCATCAATTATACACAGTTTGAATGCCCAATGCGAAGGACTCATGAGAGAAATAACACAACTGAGAAGAGAACGGGACCAGTGGAGGAATGACGCACCGAATTCGGTGACTGAAGCGGGGAACGTATCCATTGATGCTTCGAGCGCATTCTTTGAATCAAGTCTAACGGGAAATAACTCTGACGTGTCGGAACCGTTGTCAAAAAGGCGAAAGATTCGAGAGGACGGAGCGTCCAACATTTCTGGAAAAACTATCGTCTGTACAGATACATCCGCAGAAGATGAACGGCGTCAAGTCATGCAAGATGTTGTAGATTCTCCCAGACTCCTTGGTGTCATTGCAGAATTCCTTGATCCACCGGCATTGGGCCGATGCCTTTGCGTATCGCAACAATGGATATCCTTGAACATATTCCAGAATCAACAAACGTGGCTTAACCTGTGTTACAAACGCTTTGGGACTTTATCTGTGAGGAAGTGGGAGGGCGATGAAGATGACGAAGAGGAGTCGAGCGCAACTCATGCATCGCCATCGATGGACTTGTATTGTCGAATGAAAGAAAAAAATGTAAAACCGTATTGCTCTCTGGATGGCCCGGTATTCCTCGGTGGGTCGTCCTTAGATGGAATAGTCAGTGGCTGGGTCTCCTTAGTGGAAAGAAGCAATGGTGAAACATCACGCAGTGTTGTGCTGACTCAAAGCGTCGGAGGGAAGTCGCATAGCTATTACAGTCCTATCCCTGTTGTGGAACTGCGCATCCTTGTGCAAAATACTGGCTTTTCAAATGGTCCCATTTACATTCCTGACCAACAATTTTCTGTGGACGCTTCAACGAGAAGGAAAGGCGAAAAGATGTTGGAGGTAATGGGTGATGAACGTTTCAAGAGACGCGTCATTCACAAGGAAAAGGCAGGATTTCAACACGAGACCATCATTCGTCAAAAAAAATATTCCGTGGGTCATGAGATGTGTCAACTGAGCTTGTTTGAGTATGCCGTCTTGTCCGTACATATCCACGCAAGGGGGTGTTCAACAACCTCCAAGTTTTGCCATCGTGCGAAAAAAATTCAAATCCTCGTGTCTATCAATGGGACGACTCGACCACTTGTCATTCCTATTAGTGGACAACGCTAGCAATCATTAGTCACATTTTTCATTGAGCTTCATTATTACCATCAAGAAGTAAAAAAACTTGTAACACTACCAATTATTTTACAGTCAGAACATTTATATATGCAAACTAAAGCCTTCCTCCTGTTCTATTGTCTCTGTATTTAATATATTTAAAAATTTGTCACTATTTCAATTGGTGGTTGCCGTAATTCATTCATTTTACGACGAAAATATTTAAATATCCAGATCCAAAATTCAGATTTGGGTCAGATTCTGGGAAGAGGTCAAGATCGGACTTGCTCAAAAGCATTTGCCCTATGGTACCATACACACCATAAGGGCAACTCTTAATACGCAGATAACAGGAATAAAAACGGGCTATTCCAGTTATTTCGATTTTGGCATCTCTTAACAGTGCCGAATAGGTGACGTCACATGACGTTTTT
>JALLPC010000867.1:0-11102 GCA_036940045.1 Stephanocyclus meneghinianus | reverse complement strand
ACCACGGTCGCCACCATCGCTGCCTTTTCCGCCATCACTGCCGCCATTGCTGCCACCATCGCTGCCATTGCCGCCGTTGCTGCCACCATTGCTGCTGTCGCCGTGACTGCTGCCACCGCTGCCGTCACTGCTGCCGTCGCTGCCGCTGTTGCTGCCGCTGTCACTGTCGCTGTTGCTGCCACTGTTGCTGCCATCGCCGCCATGCCATTGCCATTATTGCTGCTGTCGCCGCAGTTACTGCCACTCTTGCTGCCACTGTTGCTGCCATTGCTGCCATCGCTGCTGTCAATTCCCTTGCCTGCATTGACACTTTTGCTTAAATTAAATTTAGTAATTAATCAAGCAATTAATTAATTAATTAATTAATTAAGTTTAGTAATTAATCAAGTAATTAATTAATTAATTAATTTAGTTACTAGCATTGTCCTGTAGATAAAATTGTCTTAGTGAAAAAAAATCGTCTCCCTAGTTATTTTTTAAATTCTAGACCTATAAGAGAAATTTTTTTACTTGTATTTATAAAGAGTATTTTTTCACTAGTAGGTAAATTTCAACTTGGCACATATTTTGAGAACTTTCTCTCTTCGTACCATACTGTACGTACACAGTTATGAGCGAAATCTTAGCTTCATATATGTAGGAATTTGTTCATCCACTTGTGCACAAGAATGAGCACAAAAAATGTTCCAGATTATGACAACTTTTGACACGATTGATGTGAAGCATGTTTTTCTCAGTTTTCTCGGCGTGTCCTCAACACACACACACACACACACACACAGTGTATACGGTGGTATATCGAGGAATCACTCAGAACAGCTGACCTAATTTTGTCCAAAAAAGTTTCGTAAGGACGGAACCATACACAACCTGCTACAATACGATTCCATACAATTCTGCATGTGCACTAGGAGGAGTACTAATCGATCTTTTGCAGCCATATATGTATAATTGCCTGCATAAGATAATTTTATTGAGCAGTAATAGGACAATACCGGAGAGTGCATATTGAAATGAAATAATAATGTACAGAAATTTCAAACAGGACCACAGAGTCGATCGGCGGGTCTCACATTCCAAGACAGAGATGAAGTTCCTCAGTCATCGGAGTGCACGACGGACTGGCCGCAACCACAATAATCTTTTCGATGTGCGCGTACTACTGGCGATTCTCTTCGTTCTATGCGTTGCTTTGCAATTGCTAACACTCATCGTTCATCTGGGTGGCACAAAGGATGTTTGGAACCGCCTTCTTCTCAAGCGCGGGGGAATCATGAATCGAATGATTTTGTCGTTTGAAAAGGCAACGCGTGACGCCACACTGCCAACCATACACGTTTTTCAATACGGGCCGCCTCGCACGGCAACGACGACCCAATTCAACATGGTCTGCGTGTCGCTGTTTCTGCATGTTCAATTTTATTATCCGGAGCTGCTGAAGAATACGATTTGCAACATGGGAGGCAAGGCGATGGGGACGACCGCTGACGCCAAGTTCTTTTACAATGTTCCGCAAGCAGTCAAGTCGCACATTGAAAAACCTGAGCCGGAGCACTTCAAAAAAGATACAGTCGTGTTTACCACTGATTACACCAAAGAGGGGGCGGTCCGAAAGGAAAGGGAGCTAATAAGTCAGGGATTCAATGTTGGCATAGTCCAAGACTTGGAAACACTGGCTGAAGTTGGTATCAGAGGCATGGTGAAGCAATACGCCGAATTCTTCCGGCTTACACCTGCACACAGTGAATTAATGACGACTTATTTCGAACAATGGGATAAGCTACGTCAGTGTTGCGGGATGCAAATGAGTAAGAAATTCAGGAATGAACTAGTTCCTGCGTCGCAAAAGGTAAATGGAACGAAGCCACATGAATTTTGTGGTTCGCTTGACATGGATAGTCTCGAGGCAGAATTCATGAAGAGTGATTTGTACAAAACACTCAATGATTATGAACTCATGAAAAGAATAAATAGACCAGCCATGGTGGATGGGGATTTGGACGGCACGTATTGTTCTCGCTACAACGATGCGATTCGAAAACACGGAAACGCCGGCAGAATCAATGGTCTAAACAGCATGTATGCCGAAGTAAAAAGCAATTGGAAGGAGGGTAGTAAAAATCCCTTCGAACTGCTGGGGAACGACAAATAATCCATACACCACCAACAAATAATACTCATAAGCACAAGTCAACATCCAATAGAGAGTTCAACTGAAGGGCACCCATTCTTTCCACGAGTTCACGATTGCATTGCTTTTCGCCAGTCATCCGTAATACACCGGAAGCTTACTAAAACTGCTCACTATATCACTTACGGGTGTAAGTATGAAGAAGCACTGTGCGAGGGAAGTGGTGATAGAATAAATGGCCTTGTAAAATTGTTGAACTTTGCGTTGTGCCTGAAACGTGTGCTCCGTATTGGCGACCGCTTTCCCAAGCTACATTAACCGATGTGTTCAATCATGCGTCATTGAATGAAATGCAACGTTGACATTATACTATTTTAAATAATTGGCTCTTGGGATGAGAAGAGGGTAGCAGTGTATGNGAGGGTAGCAGTGTATGGCGTGACCCCACGACGAGTAGCAAAACACGAAAGAAAGACATCTCAGAAAAATTTCAGACCCGTCTTAAAGGGGGCCATTACAAAAAGGACAATGGACTGTAATGGCAGGCAAGGTGTAATTGACTATGTTGCTCGGGAAGTGCTCAGGGCAACGACTCAGTTTGATAGTCTAAAGTAGGATGATAAGACCGCTGGTGGTGTCTCAGGTCCTCATTCGGGAATGCACATTAGAAAGGCGATGCCGAAATGAGTGTTGATATTGAAGTCAACTGCATGCACGATGGACTTAAGGAGAAATATGCATCAAAGTATTAAATCTAGCAAATTCATAGTATTGCTTGATACTATACAGCTTTTTTACAACTGACATACAGATACTCTTCCTCATCGACCTTCCCAGAACTAGCTGATCAGATGCCTTATCACATCAACAAGGCAAAACATTCTTGTCAACTGATATTGCCCCTGTGTACGCCCACTACAAACTTTACTACCCCCTCAAAACACTGTTTCTCAAGATCGATTGTGATGGGATTTCTAAAGATAGAAGGAGTATGACCTGAAAGTGATTGAATATCCATAAGCAGGCATGGTAAATGGAGTACTGAGCACCCATGTGCTTGCCCATGTAAGAACCCTCAAACACTCCCCTTGGCACACCCACAATAGGGTAAAGCGAGAGCCACCAGGGAAAACCTTTGCATGCTGGATGAATTCCTCTAGGAGTTGCATCGATGTACACTGTAGTGATTTCACACTTAACAACAGAGTACATCCCTAAATGAAAGTTCCAGTCTGATTAAAAAAGGTGGGTTGCCCCTCTTCAGGGTGGGAATGCTCATTGCACTTATCCCTGTGAGCCAAGTCATCCACTTCATTCACACCTGCCTACTTGTTTGCAATTCTCTATTGGAGGTAAATTGTTTAGGGGAAGTCTTGGTAGGCATGATGGGGTTAAGGGATCTATGTTTATTTTTTATCAGGTATGTGTTTTCCCGACCATTTTCATAGTTGGAGGGCAGAATAATATTGTCTATAAGTATCACCGTAGAGACAATTTAGATTTTTAAAATAGATCAAATAATATATTTAGATCGCGAGATGATACTATAGAAAATGTGTTCAGGCTAGAAAAGATTTCAAGATCTATTATAGAAAACATTTTCTGGATGGAATAGATTAAAAGATCTAACTTACATATTCTTTATCTAACTTGTAAAACATCACTAAATAAATATTTTGCATTCTAGACAGGTTCTACACAGCTTAATATTTAGCTCTAATCATGTAAAAGCCATCTCAAGATTATCTTAATACTGTCCAATTGGCCTGTATAATAGTACGATCTATTGATGTTGGTAAAATATTGGGGATTGGTTTTCTTTTGGGTAATTGGTTTTCTTTTGGATAATTAGTTTTCTTTTGGCTTTTAAAAATTTATGTACTATTTCTATGTTAAATTGATTTGACATCTGATTTTCTTTTGTAATATTGGTTTTCCTTTGGAAAATTAGTTTTCTTTTGGGAGATTGGCTTTTCACTTAAAGGTAATTTAAAGCAGCCTAGACTCAATGGACACCTCTGTTCATAGCGTTGGGGGTTGTCGCCACCCTGCCATTGGCCACCAACTCTGATCTATTATGGGCATTGTAATGTGTACTGTAAAAACGCTCTCATAAAAAATGGTTCCAAGAACACCTGAAAAATTAAGAGCTGGGACCACACAAAATGAGTCTGGTGACATCCCCGTGACATCATTACACCGAGGACTCTCAATCTGTCACAATATGTGTTTGTTGTATGTGTCACGAAATATAAGAATATTATTTTTACTACACTTGAAAAAGGATAATTCTGATTTTGCTAGATACCAAAAAAGTGTAAACATCTTTAGATATGACAATAATCAATTTCCAGTCATTTCCTGAACCCCAATGGCAATAACACTTTATTCCAAATTTTCAACATCTGAATCTGAAGCCCAAACAATATATGTTTCTATAAGTTAATGATTCTGTTTCCGTTTTTAATTATCTGAAGATGTTTGGCACTTTTGTCAATGTAAAAATGTTGGAACAGTCTTCTGTCTAATCACAATCACTGTGAGGCACATAGGTCAACCTCTAACTTGTGTATTCCAATGAGAGTAAAGGGTTATATATATGGCTTGTCACCAATATTTTCTGGAGTGGATGTCATCTTTGGAGACCTACCTGTAGGATTTTGATGACTTGTAATGACAAGCATTATTGGGCTTTAACCAGATGCGAATCGTCAGAAGTGCTCAAATTCTTTCTTGCAGTTATTGCCAGTTCTTCTTAGTTTTCATTGCCATTTAGATACTTCACACCTTAAGTGTGTTTGCTCCATGTGGAAATCAGGCTTGCTTGTGGAATACTTATAACACAATTCCCCTTTGTAGTGAGTGCATTAAGCTTGTTCAATATACCACTATTTTGAATTGCAAGTGCACAAACAAGGAATGTAATGCCTCTGAGAGATGTATTGAACTACCCTCATGCAACATACTTGCATGTCATGGTGGATGCACAGGAACAAAATTCTGACATAGGCCAAGAATCTGCTTACACAAGTAAGGTCAAGGAGCTTCCTTCTAGAACCATGCAAAGGATTCACTTTGTGAAATGCAAAGGAAGTACAAAGTCATAAGATATTACTTTCTGAGAAACAATATCAAAAAGATGTTTTCCTTCTAAGAAAACTTCCGAGAAAACTTCTGAGAAATACCCATAACTGTCATATGCATTTCTCAGAAAAAAATCCATAAAGATATTTTCCTTCTAGTTAACCTTCTCATGGGACAGATCCTGTTGGTAGTTTCAAAAGATTCAGTCATGAAACTGCTCCAACCACTGCAAATTCTCAAAGGATCCACTGTATATTGCGAAAGCATGGTGTATGTAGTAAGCCATGCTTTCTTCATTTCAGTAATTTAAATATAATAAAAATAAAGTTCAAATCTTATGCTCATGTTGTCTTCTAACTACAAAGTAAATGATATGTTTTACTATGCAAAGTTGGCTTACTTCATTTTCTTAATATGGCCTTTGCACAACCACCTTGTGCATAAGCCAATGATCATCCTCTCCATGTAATGTCCATGCGGGCACATTGCCCAACATGGACAAATGCAATTATTCTCATGATCTGCAGATGGATGTAATATTTTGTGATCAAAGATGGATCGTTTGCAATCAACAAATCTTGCAATTTACAAATCTCGGGATCAACAAATCTTTTGATCAACAAATCTCATGACATGAATTTAGTGATCAATAAATCGCATGAATAACATATCTTGCAATCGATGATTATCATGATCTGCCAATAAACAGAGATTGTTTTCCCCAATGCCTGTAAATAGAGTGCCGGAGAGCTTTTTTAAAAAACCTTTTCATCAGTGTGCCCCTCCAAGAGGCCCTCAAGAGGATGACTAGCTCCAAGTCAGCTCCCAATGGACTTAAGCTACAAGAGTGTGAGAGAAGCCTGGACAGAACAACTACCCATCCAATATATCCCAGAAAAGGATATCGTTTCAGATACCTCCTCTGACTGCATGATGACAATCATGCCATCCAACAAGGTGGAGCTTAGGGTGGCAATGTTCAACCAAGGTCCCTGGGATTAGTTTTCAATTCATTTCAGACAGCACTTGAGATCATCAGTCAGAGGGCCTGTTAGCAGTATGGATGAAAATCATCCTGAGAAAAAAGGGAAGAAAAGGCAACTGAAGCCAAAACATGTGCAAGGAAGGCCATAGCACCCATGATCAGCCAGGTGTTTATGTGGTACTCCAACCTACTCATGGAGGAATCAAGACAACCTGTGACCAAAATCTTCAAGAACAAATTGATTGTGATTGGATGAACCTTTACTGTATTGATCACCCAAAGAAGTGCACCATAGAATGCATCACATTCCACCTGGAATTTGTGTGCTGCTATGATGCTGCTGAAGCTGGATAAGATTCTGCATATGTAAAAAAGTCACCTGAATTGCATCAAAAAGTTATTTTCAATGTCATTCAATATTTTCATGTTTTTTTAAACTGGATGTTAAGCATCATTTCTTCAAGTGTCTCCTCATCATCATTTCCATCAGGGACCTCATAATTCAGATTGGTAACATATGCATCTGTACCACCTTGTTTGTACTCCACATCATTCTTGCTAATGGAAGGATCTGTTTGATCTAGTTCCATGTCAATCTCTCCTGTAACCATGATTTCTTAAGGGGAATCATTTGAATCATCATCATCATCTTTATCCATTGAGTCATGTCCATCTCTATCAATCTCACCCATATCATCCCTTTCTTGAGTGTCTCCCTTTTCCATCTCCTCAATGCCTCCTTCATTGTTCAGCTTGTCTTCACTGACATCATCAGATTCATCTGCAATCCATCCTTGTTGTTGTCATTAACTTCATTGGAAAGGACTTGATCAGCCAGCACCCAAACATTGTCCTTGTACTGTCCACTCCTTGCAATGTTCATTACTGGTCAAAATTGTAACATTAACATGAAACTCTTGATAAATGGATGCAAAGCAATGCATTGTAGAAAAGAGCACTTTGCCCTTTTGTTGTCTTTTCTCACCCACAACAAGATTACACCCACTAATTTCTACTTTTTTCTCTCTTTTTTTGTGTCAGTGCCCTTGTGACAAATCAACAAACTATTGTAGTGTTTCTGACTCTTGTGAAGTGTCATTAAAAGTGTTTGCTGACACAGCTTCCAACACTCTACAATCTTTTATGACAGTTGGTGACAGTTGGTGACAGTTGAGAACATTTCATGGTAATTTGTAAATGATGTAGTGCTGAAAAGTGATGACAGTTGACAACAGCTTGAACTCTTGAGGAGCTAGTATTCCTAAACATTGTCTAATCATAAAAGAAATTAAAAACTACTGATGTGACATGGTATGACTACCTATTTTTTCATTGAGATTATTGAACATACTCTCTGGTTGCCTGCAGCAATTCATGTTTCTGTCTACCTGTCCAAATAACTAGTTATTTGGAACTTCCAAATTGCTTCAAAATCCTCTCAGAATAATGTCAAAACCAGCAATTATTTGTGTAAATTTCAAAAAAACCACATGTTTGGAGGGACTGTTTTGTCAAAATTTTGGATCTACTCCATTTTTTGTCCAAATATCTATATAATTACCTATATTCAAGCCATAATTTTAACACTAAATCTTAATGATAGAACCCCACAATGATTTGTGAGTTAGTGGGAATGGGGGTGGTATGCGTAATAGTGCCATATTTTAGGCTGAGATTTGACAAAATATGAATAATACTTGCTAACTAGGTGGTTTGGAATGATTTGGAACAATAACAACAACACCACAAAATTTACAGATGTCCTTTCAAATAGTTTCCAAATCAGAAATTTAGAATTGGATGTTAGAAATTTTGACAGCAACCTAAGCCAATAGTTAGGAGGATTTTTAAAAATAGGAACTAGGAAATGGAAAAATCTTTTCCAGTTGATTGGAAGGTATTGTTATGAGCTATTAAAAAATGTTTTGAACTGAGGACAGACAACTGCCAGTCGTCATACATTTATTATGTAATTTACATGATACTCAATTTTCACAGAGATTGGTTGTAATCATGACCGACTCTCACAGAGATTGTTGCAAGCTTAGTCAGTTGCTGGACTCTTTGTGCAACTGCCACAACTGCCAGTGGAATTTTGTTCCCAGAGAAGGTTACTGAGGAGGAAGACATCTTTGGATATTTGTTTCTGACAAACATACTGGGCAGGTATATGGAATTGTACACTGTATTCTCAGAAACTAATTTCTGTGATTTTCTATTTCCTCTGTGATATAAAAAGAGAAGAGTACAGTCTTTGTGTCCTAGGTATTGGTGCAATATTGGACAAGAGTCCCTGAGAACATCATGTCACATGCCCTCACAAATGAGCAATAAGGTGTCAATTCACACACAAATGAAATCTCCAGAGGAAAAGATATCCTTGAGGAAAAAATGTGTTACTCATATGAAGAAATGTAAGTGTTAAATGGAGAGAGGGGTTTGTTTTGAGAAATATTGGACCTATATGCAACTTGGAGCTATCTGTGTAAATCTCAAAACCCTGGGGAGTAATCAGGGTAGGCCAAGGTAATACTGCAAGTAATAGTTACCTTTACAGTGTCAAATGCTTGTTGATGGACAGCTTCCCAATGCCATGGCTTCTCTCTTGTTTTGTTCCCCTTTGTGACTTGGGGGTGTCCACACTCACCAACGTGTTTGGTGGGTGCAAGCATATCACTGAGTCTTGCCCAGGTGTCTCTGTAGTACTGGACCATGCCCAGGAATCTACTGAGTTCTTTGACATTCTGTGGCATTGTTAATATGAGAATTGCCTGTACCTTATTTGGTTGTGGTTTTATACCATCTTGGGACATGATGTATCCCAGGTATTCTGTTTCCATGGCACAGAAAAATGATTTGTGTGCATTGACTTTCAAGCCTACATTTCACAACCTGATGAGGACCCTCCTTAATTTTGCAAGGTGGTCATCCAGGTTACCCTTGGTGATGCATAGAAGATCATCAATATAAGTTTGGATGAACTCATGGGTTGACATTAGCTCAGACATCTTAGCTTGGAAGATGTCAGGAGAACATGCAATACCCATTGCTAAATATTTTGGATGCATCTTGATCCAATCTAATTGTGTAATAGCCCGTGTCCAGATCAAGGGAAGTGAGTATGTGAAGCTTTCTAAATCTTGTAGAATCATGCTGATTTTGGGTGTTGGGAATGGTTTTCTCACAATCTGTTTGGTGATTTCCCTAAAATAGCTAACAACCCATATAGTGTTGTTCTTTTTTGGCACTATGAAGGTTGGAACAGCCCATTCAGAATCAGCTTACCAGTCTTTGGACTTCCCCTTCAGTGGTTTCCAAGTGTTCTTTGGGTATTGAAAAAGGTTGGCAACTGTATGGCTTTGCTCTTTCCTTTGACTGGAGGGAGATTGGCTTGCAATCTCAGTCACCTAGTGTCCACTAAAATAGCTCCTCAAATTCTTTCAGGAGCTCCAGTAGTGATGGTTGTTCTGGGGTAATCAAATGTTTGAAATACTCTTCTATGATTGCCCTTAGATCAGCCATTTCATATTTTATGTCTAGGGGTTGTATGAGGTGTATAGTGGCCTCAAGTGTGCTCTGAGATTCTTTGGACAAGTCTTGATAGATGCTATTATTTACAGTCCAAGAATTCTAAATTTGAATGCCTGTTTTTAATTTGATGATGTCTCTCATTGGCAGTGAGATTTCATCTATTGTTATTTTTTTTGTCTGAAAGTCTAAGACAATTCCTAACTCTTTCATGGTGTTACTACCAAAAAGGAGGTAAAGTCTTGGTTTGATCATGATATTAGTGTCATATTCTACAATATCCCATTGTGAAAAAAACCCTGCTTGCAGAATAATCAAAGACTTCACTCTGATTTTACCCCTTCCAGTGGTCTAGAAGCTCCCATTTGATGTATGTCAAGACTTTGGCACCTACCCAGCCAGATAGGGATAAGGTTTGTTTTTCCTTTTGGTTGAAAAAAGAGGTCTCCATCAAACCCTTAGTCCAGTAGGACTTTTATTTTGGTACTGGGGCAAAGTTTCACAGGTTGTTTGTGTGATCTGAAAGCTTGACTTTCAGTTGCCGGTTCCATGATGGCTATTAGTGCTGTAACAACTAGGCGGGCCTTGGCATTTTTGTCATCATTGTTGCCTATACTGTTTGTATAGTCATTGACAATGACGTATTATTGGGAGCACCCATAGTATTCTCAATGTTGACGATGTTTTATGTGGGTTTTCTTGGATGCAATATTTTTTTGAATTTTTCTTGTCATAGTTTGAGTATTGTCCTGAATTTTTAATTCGGGCATTCAATATTTCATCGCCATCTGTGTTAAGAAAAGGTATGAAGGAAATGTATATGTAGACATTTTGATGTGAGGTAAAGAAGTAAATTGAAGCTATGAGACTAATTCTACCTTTAAATTATGTTGCATCATGTAGGACAAAGCATTCACAACACTCAGTTTTCACGCATGGTCACTTATGGTTCTACACTGGTATGTCTTTACCTCTATACACAAAGCATGTGAGATCCTGTGTTGTGCTTATTCATGGGTAGATTTTTCTGTGGGATTGATTTGTGCCATATCTTTAGGACACTAAATCCATTTGAACATGATCCTTGGTCATTGAGTTGTTCCACTTACAATTAGAAGTACTTAAAGTAATGATGATACTTGGCTTAAGTAACAGCCTAACCAAACAAGTGTTAATTGGTTCAAGATTCATCAGACAGCACCTGCAGTTAGAGATAGAGTAATGCCATGTAACTTTGACATAAGCAATCTTCTGGTAGAAGTTGGTAGTGAAGATAAGCAGTAGACATTCCAGTTAGTTGGGAATTAGTTTAATTGATTATGAGCTATTTTACTAATTGAAACTGAGGACTGGCAAAATGTTAGTCCTCATGTT
>JALLPC010000866.1:0-11100 GCA_036940045.1 Stephanocyclus meneghinianus | reverse complement strand
ATTGATGAGCATGCACAGTCAAAGGATCAGATCTTGGGTTGAAACTTAGTGGCTCGAAAGGCCTTCATCTTGCCAACTGATTATATACAATACAACATTACTCGGCCAAAGAAACCGATGAGAGGAATGTAAAGAGGCTATGAGGAAGCATCGGAAACAGTCCTCTGTGGGATCAGATAGGTTGACTCCTGATGCGGAGGGCAAAAGGTACGAGGGATGCTGATAACCTTAGTTGTGAGGCGAGGAGGATGAAGGAAGCAAGGGCTGCACATAGTAACACAGTTAGGCGTCAGATGAGGAGGTGAATAGTAGACTGACACTAGTTGTTACCTTTATTTCACATGAAATATTTTGTTGTGGGAAGATAAAAATGATATATAGTTGTTAATATAGTCAGTAGAATTAATCATAGGAATTACTATGGTAGATGACTATGACTCATAGGCCATAGTCCGTACCACTGACCACTAGAAGATTCGCTTCAACAATGACCAACAGACATCTCGTTTATGACGGAAAGCAATATACAATATATAATAATAGCTGCTGAACATGGATGTGACTCCTGGTAGACATCTCAGTCACGATACGTAGTTTACTACTTGAAATTGCCACCTTTCGCTCTTGGTGGCGAGAAGTTCACGTGCGTAGGCATGTGTATTATTTTCTTTCTTGTGCTTTCTGAGAGAGGTCGAGAGGAGATTAAAAGAATCTATCATGGTGGAACAAATACACGCTCTACATGCATAAATAGGAATAGTAAACAACTCAGACATCAATGCATATAGAGATTATTGTTGTGCAAGGAAGGTTGAAGGAGCGTTACGTCAAAAATCTTGTCGCTCGTATGTGTGGTAGATACCATACAGTACTACCTATAACGTATTGTATTGTATTGTACCGACATCATACAACATACCGCAAATTGAAAAAAGATAAGATCAGAGCCATCAACCCGATTGTCCAACAGAGTGCACACACCATATATATTATAAGGTGCATTCACCCTTAGCAAGAAAGAACGAGATAAAACAACATAGCGTACAAGCAACATACCGCAACGCATCATCATTCCGTTGCACTCAACATCCACTAGTCGTGTTCGTTTCATCGACGGAGTTCTCTCGAAATATATAGGAGATCATACAACAAGCGCCCATTTAATAATACGATCAAATTAACGCCATCACGCACCGCTGACGAAACACAATGAGTATTGATAAAGAAACCAGTGGAATAAAATCGTGTGGGCGATACAGCGTAGCGAAATCAAGTGTCAAAAGTGGACGGTGGACGCAGGCTGAAAAACTCACGTTTCTCCTTGGGCTGAAAAAGTTGTGAGTCCAACTGCTCGTACATGGCGTCAAGCGTGAATTTCCTCTCGATAAACATGCAAATTTCTCACTCTATGCGCGATTGCTCTTCGTTCGACGATGCAAACAGTGGTCGAGGAAAGTGGAAAGAGATTGCAACAATGATTCCGTCAAGATCTACAATTCAAGTTAAGACACACGCACAAATGGTGATGAAGCGTGTAGAAGCAGGTGAAGATATCTTCGACCAAATACGCGATCTCAAGACTGATCAGAGTTCTTTAGGAGACCATTTTCATCGCCAGCGATCATTTTCCGTGAATACCGAGACCAGATTGAAATCTTCAGAAGCCGTTATGGATTCACTCGGAGTCTTTGACACGCTGACGCTAAGAGATCAAGGCGCGGTATTGATTCTGTATCAGATGGCGAAAGCGATGTAGCCTCTATCGTCAACGTTACGTGTATTTTTAGGGATTATCCAAACCTGTATGATTTTGCTACTGCTTGTATTCGGAACTTCGTCAACCCAAGGCGACGGCGACCTCTTTTATTGTAAAATAGTCAGTTTCAGTATACTCAAACCGACTATTTTGTCGCAATTCGAGGCCTCACTACACAACATAACTTTTTTCTTACTCATATTATTTTTTGGAATTGACCACTGCAGTTGTCTTTGACCTTGCTAAGAGTCAGCGCCCGCGTTTGTTGCGTCTTATAGCAGAACCGTATTCTGACCGGCTGCGATGTTGATGACTGTTGATCCTTCGCCTTATTATTGCTGGTATGGTACAGTAGGTGCACGAAGCCTGTCTCCTGTTTCATATTATTGTACATAAATACTATGGTACCATCCTCACATACGTATGTGGCGTCAAATCTTGACTTTGGGCCCCCACTGTGTGTTTACTGACAATTGTATGTCATTGCGAAAAGGTCAATGTGACGAGTGCCAAGAGAAAGTCGAGCGTCGCCAGAAGCTGACACAATCACCATCCTCGATCGCAAGCAAGGTGAGGTCACATATACACTGCAGGTTGTGCATTGTGATGCCTTGCAGAGTGTCATATTCACCTGTAGAAACGTGCACATGAAAAGTCCGACCAACAAGTCCTCAGACGACGACTTGCGTTATGGCCTTGTAAAACGTTTGATTATGATTTCACACAAGTACATTTCGGATTGACATGAGACTTGAGCTGGGAATGGTTGCAAGGTTGTCTGCTTCCTAACAATGAAAACTTGTTGTTGTTAGTAAGCCTATATTCGAATCAAAGTTGTCTATGTTCGTCGTTGTCGATGTAATTTTGCCGTATGTTCGTCTCACAAGTTTGCTTCATTTCGCCTCTCCTGACATTCCTTAATGCCGGCAATAAAGAACAGTACAAAATCGAACGCCATGAAGCTTAGAGGGATAACTCCTAAAATTGGTGCTGCATTCATCATTCTGCACTACTACACTGGAATTTTCGCTTCTGCCTTCGCGTCCACGAGCAGCACTGGTCATGCTTCCTCCAAGCCGGCCTTCACTCTTAAATCTCGTAACAAGCTCTCCACGCTGACAGTCGGACCTGCCAAACTTTCTGCCGCCACAGATGGTGATGTGGAATCTGAAAGTTTGCGTACTGTCCTGGTCACCGGTGGGACGGGCTACATTGGATCCCATACATGTCTCGAGCTGCTTTCTACTGGAAGGTACGAGGTAGTCGTAATTGACAACCTCGAAAACTCCAGCCAAGAGAGCTTGAATCGAGTGAAAAAGCTTTTGGATAAATCTACAAATGAAAAGAATCTACATTTTCGTCACTGCGACATTCGAGATGCTACCAAACTCCAATCCATTCTTCAAGAATTTCCGTCTATATCAAGTTGCATCCACTTTGCCGGTTTGAAGGCTGTCGGAGAATCCGTATCCAAACCACTCGAATATTACAATGTTAATGTCGGGGGCACCACTACCCTATTACAGCAACTGCAATCCTTTCACGTGAAACACTTTGTCTTCTCCAGTAGTGCCACGGTATACGGTGAACCAGAGATGCTCCCACTCAAAGAGCATGCGAGGTTGACGGCCACGAACCCTTACGGACGGACGAAATTGTTTATAGAGGAGATTTTGCGCGATTTATATGCTTCCTCTCCATGGAATTGGAACATACTGATACTCAGATATTTCAATCCCATCGGCGCACATCCTTCGGGGACTATGGGTGAGGACCCACAAGGTATTCCGAACAATCTCATGCCATTTATTGCTCAAGTGTGCGTCGGCCGAAGAGAGAAATTGAGCGTGTTTGGAAATGACTACGATACCCCCGATGGAACAGGAGTGCGGGATTACATTCATGTTGTAGACTTGGCTAAGGGACACGTGGCCGCACTCGACAAGCTTTACAGTGATGACAGTGTAGGATGCGAAGCGGTGAACCTTGGAACTGGACAGGGAGTTTCCGTCTTGGAATTGGTGGAAGGAATGGGAGCTGCCACCGGGAAACCGGTTCCTTATGTAATAGCACCCAGGAGACCCGGAGACGTGGCGGAACTGTATGCGGATCCCCAGAAAGCACATGATATGTTGGGGTGGAAAGCAGAATTGGGTACCAAAGAAATGTGTGAGGATACTTGGCGGTGGCAGAGTACGAATCCCATGGGGTACCGAGAGGAAGTGGAGATCGTGAACGAGAATTGATTTGATAGCTAACAGGATTCACTTGCATGCAAGAGAGCTTCTGTGGTCGTCTTTTGTTATCAACGTGATCAACCTGAGTGATCACTGTCGAATGTAATCAAAGAATAATTTTTAAGCTTGGCTTGCAAGCTATTTCGTAATAGAAGTACATGAATAAAACAGGGACGCTTCAAAATGAGTTAATTTTCTCTATAATCGATTCCTTTCATTTATGTGCACATCCCCGAAAATTCATAAGGGCAACATAGGGCTTGTCTCTGAAGCTGTTGATATGTGATTCATAGAAGAGACGTGTTCCTTTCATTTCCCTTAAACAAACTGAACCCTCAAAAAACCACTTTCCCTTAACCGAGAAATATCATAACTGTATCATTTCTCCTTTCAGAATCAGATGCTCAGATTCCACATCATTCCATATATCTTTGGCTTGTTTTCACATTCGATACTCTAGACTCTTCTAACAATCACATTGAAATAGAAGCTCACGGCCTACACAGGGTGGCTTAAAAAGAAGTAAACGTTCTCTATTATAGATTTCTTTAATATATGCGCATCCCCAGAGATTAATATGATGCATCGGAGGGCTCGCTCCGAAGCTATTGATGTATAGTTCAAAGTAGAGATAGGTGTTGGAAGCATGGGCCTCGACAAACTGAACACCCAAGATACTATTATTGTTTTTCTCCCCGAAGAAGAATCATTACTGAATCATTCCTCCATCCATGATGACATCCTCTCCAACGCTCATATTCCCCAACATTCCCATACCTTTGGCCTCCTCCAACATCTGACTGTGTACACTCTGTTGCTGTTGCGGCTCCTCCTGCATAATATTCGAATTTTCTTCCTCCTCGTTCCCCCAATGAATCGGAAAACGAGTAACCCTCGGTTTCTCTGCCAACACATTCCTCCTAATCTTAGTCATATCCAATGGTCTGGGCGGTCCGACGTCTTCGTCGTACGGTTCTTCATACTCGTTGTTGACATAATACCCCACCCTGACAAACTCCTTTTCCCTATACGAACACGTTACCAGAACTACCGTCACACCAAGAATGTCCCCCTCTGGAATCTGTGCAATATCCGGAGGGTCTGCACTCAAAATAAACTTATTTATTCCGACGGGAATGGGACCAACCAATATTTCGTCCAACACTTGATCGTGGGATGTGTCCTCGGCGGATCCGACGTAGAGGACTTTCCATTCGAGATCGTCGGAGAGGGGTTGGAGGCATTCAAAGGTTATTTCGAAGGAGAAGGGGGACAGGAAGGGGGCGGGGTTGTCGAGGATTTGCTGTTGACGGTGGAGGAAAAAGGAGCAAGTTAAGAGAGATGAATTGGTGTAAACTCTTCAGGCAGGTGTCACATGTGACAGTGCTGAATCTCCCCACGACAAGGCAAGAATGTATGTTTCCGTTGACAGCTAAATTCTGCCTACAACACAATGCCCCAGCATGCCCTCTTCTCTGCAGTAACAATAAAGCAAACGTCCACCGCCCGTGTCACTTTCATCTGACAACCAGTCTGTGCATCACGACGAACGGTAACTTTGTCTTCACACAGTCATTGAGAAAAAGAACAGTTGGTCCTTCAATTCTAACGTACCATGTTGACCACGTTAACGAGAGCCATGGTGGATAATTATTGATTTGAATTAGGCAGAGAGAAGAGTGAATGAAATGATGACTTTGAATTGCGACACGCTGCGATCTCAGACTGATACTGAAATCAAGGATTCTGAGTTGACAATATGCGTCGATGAACGAATGAAGATGATCTGAGGAGAGTGATGCGAAAACTGGCAGTACGCGTGTCAACAGAAAATTCCTGACTTGTGGTGACTGTTCAGATTTGTAAAGAGATTCTCGTTTATTGTGTTGAATGGTTTGACGGCCTTCGATTAAGGTGGCGTGTGGTAAATACCTTAACGATAATGGTGAAGTTCTCCCTCTGTTATTAGAAAGCTTCAAATGAAAAAATGAGACATGTCGCACGCACCCCCTCTCGGGTGGCGGTTACTCGTGGGGTAGATCGGTCGGCGTTCCGGATCATCTTCTTGGCTCATACGGAACATAAACTGAACTTTTCGTTTTGGCGCGTGTCCCGAAACGTCGTAATTTTGTCATTGGAGCCCACTTTTGCAAAATATTTTTCTACTGAGCGAGTTAAATACATTGATAGATAATGATGGTTATGACTACTTTTTTGCGTATTTTCTGGGGGAGGAGCTTTATCTTTTTTTCCAAATATCAACATGGAGGACGGGAGAACACTCGGTATGAACGGTTTTGTACGGTATTGTACTACCATACCCAGCCACAAAGATGGCGCGATTGCTTGACTCGACTCACTACAAGCAATTGAAGAAACCCAGAATTGTGAAATAAAGGAAGTGTTTAGCGACGTATTCTATGATACACAGAAACAAATAAAATAATAAAAGGGTCTCCTTTTTACTAAAATAGTCAAAAAATACTTAAACAAAATCTCAAAAATTTTCCAGCATTAGGAGACATCAGATCTGATTACAAATAACATTGAGATCCCATTTTGTACTTTCGTCATGCTCTCAGATATCTAATTACCTTTAGTAGTTGGTGTTTATTTGTCAAATCGATATTTAATTGGCAAACAGTTACATGCAACCGCAGGTCCCATTAAAATGTAGCAACTGACATGCCGCAAGTTAGCTATATATTGCAAGTGTTAGCTGCACTCCAGCTTTCATGTGAGAGAGCATGTCAATTATTTGCTTTTGACAACCTTGCAATGTTGCTTGATAATGAGTTTGATCAGCTTTATGACACCACTGCGAGCTTCATGTTGTATGGTAGAATTTGTCAGTGGGTTTTTGATGTGTTGGGGTCAAGATATGGTAAGAGTGTTCCCTGCAGAAAGCATCCTCACTCAACATTCTATCATGACTTAGACAATAGTAAGAAGCATAACTGGTTGTCTGAGAACAAGTTCATATGAAGTATTGCATGAACAGTGAAGATGCTTTTCTTTCAGCTAATCCGTCTTTAGCAAGAATCAACATAAATACATCGAAGCCAACAGACTTCATCCTGTGTGATCTCTCATCCCTCTTCTCCTTTTTCTTCTGTCCTAGATTTTTTCTCGGCCTTTCCCAATTGACTGATTGTTTTTGCCCATCAACACTATTAGAAGGGATAATTCAATATCATCATCACCATAAGTATCCAATCATAACTCACCAGATGTCAAATTTGGTAGCTCTCCATACCTGCCAAACAATTGAGCAGAAGCTGTCATTGGTTGAATGAAAGACCAACTGGTAAACTTTTCTTCCAAGTCATAAAGTGGGGACCAATATTTAGCACATGGAAGAAACTAAATGCGAGACAACATTCATTTTGAATGTTAGAATGGATAGATCGCAAAAACAGCACTACACTTTTTTATGAAATTACTAAATGGGTTCATATTCCAGCAGTCCAAATCCAGTCTCTGAATGAATGAAGTCATATGCCTGATGCATTTATGCTTCAATGTGAGCAAGTTTGCCTATACTTGACAAGGAGCATGATCAGCATGGCATCCCTTCTCTTATAACATCCTAGAAAGATTGGCAGCTACAGCAATCTTTGTCTTCGTACCCTTTGGGTCTCTCCACTTGTTAAAATTATCATCCGTTCCAAGCCGTTGAATCAAAATGCTTTCAGAATGGTTTGGATCAGTCTTATGGCATTGGCCATCATTGGTCCATGTGTAGACAGAGCCACTGGAGTCCTTCAGGAACTGTTTATGGCACTTGATGGTACAAAACAGCTTGGTTGTAATTTTGCTGTTCACCTTTTTAGACCCGGCAATTATCCTCTTGTAACATACATCATGAGTGACCCTGCCACATACCACCCCTGAACATGATTCAAGAAGAACAATAGGAAGAATGGGGATGAAAGAGGGAGAGCCCTCATTTTTCTTTGAGCATGCAATTTGACAGCTATCACAGTGGTGGTTCTGTAGACTGTATTGCTTGATGAGTCAATAATGGCATCTTGCATGGCTGTAGAAATTGGCAATCCCTCCAGCATCAGACAATGTTTCTAATGAAATCAATGAATTGAGGGAGTGAGACGGTCTGACTAAAGACACACCGGACAACAAAGTTTTTTATGTGTGTGGTAGTGAAAATTGGTGACATGAAGAGCACAAAAGAAATGGGAGACTATAGCTGTCTTTTACCATCTGCAGTTCTCCTGTAAGGACATAAGTCTTATATAAATGCCTGCCCTCAAAAGAGGTTACTTGTTGCTAATTTGCTGTGTGTGCAGAAAGAGAAGTCTTGTGAAAGCAAGTCTTGTCAAAATTTGGACAAGCCATGGCAAAAGGAAACTCAGATATGAGAAGGTCAGAGCTGATCAGCGACAAAATTGGCTAAGATCAGATCTCATATTTGCTGCTAAAAAATTAGGAATTCTGGCATGAGTTCACCCAATGGACTTGTTAAAGACTGATGTGACAAAATGCCCCAGATGGCTACATTTTCTCTACATATGTCATGCAGTATGCTACATCACAAACAGGTAGGACTGTTGACTTGAGGAATGGATCTAAGAAATAACTTTCAGAACCCTTATTGGCAAAAATAATATATGGTACCATTCAATCTACAAATAACATGAATGCTTGTTTCAACATTTGGAAGACTTCTCCAAAAGGGAAACCTCAGGCCGACACTTATCATCACCCATAGACAGAGATGCAGAGCATGTAAGTCATGATTTGATACAGAATTTGTTTTGTCAAGCCCTATTGCACATGGAACATGAAGAGGTTGCAACTCTTGTATGGAAATTCAGTACAAAAAATGTCTTTGGCTTTGTCATTGATTATCAGTGACTGGAGTAGTGATTGAATAATTTGAATTCTGGCAGTCATTAATTGGAATCTATTTGGGATGAAGTCAACGATGAATTAGTACTGGACACAACTTTATTTTGCTCTTTGGGAGGATTAAAAACCTTACAGTGACAGGAACACATCATGCAAAGCAAATCGCTCTGCAGGAGGCAAATACAAAGCAATTTGCTTGGCATAATAATAACTGGCTGACATAGACCGATTATACACCATATTTGGGTACGCACCATCAGCTTCCACCTGGAAGCTACAAGGGTTCTCTGCACTTTGTCTTGAACAAAGATGGTATGCAAAAGTCATAATATGTTGGTTTCTCAGAAACAACATATTTGAAGTACATGCTTAGCAAGTATGTTTCACTGAAACAATTGTGACAAGAGAAATGCTTCATAGAAACAATTGTGACAAGAGAAGCTACACTTAAGTAGCCATCTCTACCAAACAAGATCAGAGCAGGGAGGCTTCTCTGTCAAAAGTTAGGCTGCCTGAGGTTTCATACCAATTCAGGTAAAAACCTCCACAGCAGCCCACTAAGTCAATTGTGTGAACGTACCAAAACTGTGTAGAATCCTATACAGCTTCATTTTTCCACAATGAAGCACATTTGCTTCATCATGGTTTTTCACTTCATTTGTATAATTAACTAAAAACTCATAATTTCCATTCCACCACTGAAGTACTCGTTCAGATAGTAACTTGTACATAGTTTATTTTCCACCATAAATGGCTTTGGATACTATTGATTGATAGCCATTTGTGTGGCCTCCTCATGCAATAGCCAACATCTTCCCTCAACTCTGTTACGTGATGTCCATCGTATGTTGCATACACCATTCAGTGCACTCTGTCATGTCCACCGTATCTACGCCAGCCAATCACAAATAAAAGTTCACAAGCCATCTGTGTTGACCACTTGCAAAAGCAGTTTTTTGTTAATCCTGCTAACCATGCCCCAAAGAGTTTTTTCAAGGCTATATTTTTAGGTATGCATCTTGGTTCTGCTGCAGCAAGGATGAGTCATGTGAAGGTAGCCCCTGAAGGGCTTATGCCTCAATAGTATGAGAGGAACACAGGTAGGAGTAAGCCTCCAATCCCATACACACCCGAGAAGTATGTTATCCAAGAGGTGGTAGATTCTAGTGCCAACATGCTGAAATTAACATTGCCCTACAAGGTGGAGTTGCACATCTCTGTCTGGTCAAAAGGACCCCCAGCGCAATTCATGGTACACATCCAACAGGCTCTTGATGCCATTAGGCAGAAAGGCCTTCAGACCACCCTTGAGAAGGCGATCAAGGACAAGGAAGAGTGTAGCCAAAAGTTGATTGAAGCCAATGAAGCCTTAGTCAACTATGAGGGCAGGGATGAGAACCCCCCCAAAAGAAAGAGTAACAAAAATCCACTGAGGCTGTTGCCCACAAGAAGAAGACCTGCAAGTCCCTAATTGCCCAGGTATTCCAGTTGTACGACAACCTACTTACAGGGAAGCTAGGAGACCTTGGAGCATGATCCTAGAGGAACAGATCAAAGTGACCCCCTGGACTGACTTATTTGAAGTCAAGCACGCCGAGGTGTAAAAAAGGTCATGGAAGTCCTTCATGGACAGCATAACCTTCCACTTACTCTTGGATTTCTGGAGTGATGCAGCCAAGACCCAGCAATTCTACATCAGCAATGGGTTGAAGAAGCCTAGCCATGACAAATCAGGCAGTTCGTGCAGAGAATCCAGCAGCTTAATGGCTACTTGGACCTACTGCCCTGTCTCTTCTAATCCAAGCATGCAACCAAGCTCACCAAGGTGGTACAGGCCCTCAATGATGTTGACCTAGCAAGTCACATCCTCTGAACGGTCCCTAGACGCTGGCAAAACCAGTACAAATTTACGGGTAGCATGGTGCTGCAGAGTGTTATCAAACCGCTCGAAGCGCTTGAGCGCATTGAAAAGGCCTTCCCAACTGAGAAGGAACATGAAGGGCCTAAGGCAGGAGCAACTGGAGGCGGTTCCTCCAAGAAAAAGATGGTCTCTTTCAATGACCAAATCCCTAAGAAACCCCAAAAGGATGCCAAGTGCTGCACTTTATGCAAGAAGCATGGGCTATGTTGCAAATTACTGTTTTGGTTACTGTCACTCAGAGGCAGTAACGGGTAACCAAAACAGTAACTTTTTCAGTAACTCAGTAAGTTACTGAAAAAGTCTGTAAAGGTTACTGT
>JALLPC010000865.1:0-11102 GCA_036940045.1 Stephanocyclus meneghinianus | reverse complement strand
TAACCAAAAAAGTAACTTTTTCAGTAACTCAGTAAGTTACTGAAAAAGTCTGTAACGGTTACTGTCACATCTATTTTGACTCCTACCTATCTTACAAACAGTAACTCACTATCCAATTACTGCAAAGACAGTAACGGGACATGATAACTGTCTGATATGAAACTGAACAATTGTAACTAACCTCTCTGGTGACGTATGACTTGAATCGATTCCATTGTGTGCAATCAAGCCTAAGACGAGACACACAAATCCTCTAAAATTATCGTTTTTGGCAGGCCAAGATGGCCATTTCTGCGAAAAAGATTGGGGCACTGTAACACGTATGGTAATGCTGTATGGTTCCTTCATGTAATATAATATATATTGTGAGACATACAACAGAGAGGTGGGCCACTACGATACCTACTCCTGCTACATCGGCCGTAAGCTAATACAATATTATTTTTTGGTTTATGGTAGGTATGGTACCGATTAGGTATTGTACAATAATATTATTTTAGCATTCGTATTGTACTACTGTATTTGTACTTGTGCAATATCATCGACCTTCGGTTTTGGCGCACCATCTCCCTACCAGCAGCCCATTAAATTATTATTTTGCCGGCCATTGCGCGTCACTTCCATCGCTCACACCGTCTCTACAGAAAGGCTCAGTACCATACCATAATCCATTGGTGAAATAATCTAAACAATATGCTTACCAGTGCAAATCGCCCGGCATCATCCGACGGCCCCGCTCGGTNCTAAAATAATACAGTGTTTTTTTTTGGTGTATGGTATAGTGTATGGTATGGTATGGTATGGTATGGTATGGTATGGTATGGTATGGTAGGCTACAATACCGATTAGTAGGTATTTTTTTAGCATTATCGCGTGGTATTGTACTTGTGCAATATTGACCTTTCCTTTTGGCGCACCATCTCCTTTCATTCTCACCCGCTGCCCATTATATATTTTGCCGGCCATCGCGCCATCACTGCCATCGTTCACACCGTCTCTAGAGAAAGGCTCAGTAGTCATTGATGATATAATCTAAACAATATGTTTACCAGTGCAAATCGCCCGACATCATCCGACGGCCCCGCTCGGTCGCCTCTTCCCGCCAGCGAGTATCCTACGACGGCCAGCTCGTCGTGCCACGATCCGTCCGTGCTGTCCCACAACGCGCTCCACCGCTGGTCGCTGTCCACGCGCACCATTGCGAGCTACGTGCGGCTGGACCAGATCGGAGAGGGCACCTACGGGCAGGTCTACCGCGCCAGGCCCGTCTCCACCAGCGGCGACAAGAACGAGTTCGTGGCCCTCAAGAAGATACGCTTGCACCACCCTGGATACTGGGGCATTCCTCCCACGGTGCTGCGCGAAATCAAAATTCTCAAACAGCTATCTCACAAAAACATGGTTAAAATGCTTGAGGTGGTTTCCAGCAAAGGCGTGGAGCACTTGGATTGGGAGGAGGACTCTTCCAGATCGCGGGAATTGAAGAAGAAAAAATCCTCTAAAGTCTCTAATACTACTGCTGCTCTTGTCAATATTGCTACTAATAATAATAATTACGATTCCAAAGATCATGCCTCCACGCCTTGTATTGATTCGGATTACAACAAATACAACGACAACAACAACGACACCGACGAACAACAAAACCACGATTCCGCCACTCTCAAACAATTTGCAGATTTGCCCAACGACAAGAAAAAGTATGCATCCACTTCCTCTGATTTGGATGCTTTGCGGGAATCATACAAAGGATCGTTGTTTCTTGTGCTCGAATATGTTTCTCACGACCTTACCGGATTGTTGGACATGGCGTACAAATTCACAGAAGTGCAGGCCAAGAGCTTGATGCAGCAATTGCTCGAAGTCTTGGAGTACATGCATGAGAGGAAGTTCGTTCACAGGGATCTCAAGAGCAGCAATATGTTGATTACCAGTCAATTTAGGGTCAAGTTGGCGGTGAGTGATTCATTGGTTCACATGTCTCGGGTTGTTCTTGTTGTACATGCAAACTCACTCAGACTCTTCATTTACCCATCTTCCTTACTTTCATTTCGTCATTCAAAACAGGACTTTGGACTGGCAAGATGCTTGGATGATGGGAATCCTAGAATGACTGCAGGAGATGGGAGGGACAAGGAGTGAGCACGTCCTGTTCGATATTTTCTTGAGACTGAACATTTCGTGCGCATGTCTTATGTGGTCTATTTTCATACCTGCCGACTTGACATGATGCCATGCCATCCTCGATTTTTGCCATCTTTATGCTTTCTTTCTGTCTCTCTCTAATCCGTCTTTTTTCTACCATCTCACAACCGTCGCCCAAAAGCTACCCCACCAACGAAGGAGAATTCACCAACAAAGTAATAACCCTGTGGTACCGACCACCCGAACTCTTGTTAGGAGAAACACGCTACGGTACCGCCGTTGATATTTGGTCCGCCGGATGCATCCTTGCTGAAATCATACTGGGAAGACCCATTTTTACGGGAAAGACAGAAATGGATCAACTCAAGTTGATTTTTGAATTGATTGGCACTCCCACGGACAAGACTTGGGAGGGATTCAACGAATTAAAGTTGATCAGAACGGGCGAGGTCACCATTGACAAATTGCGCCGACCCAAGTTACGCGAAAAGTATGGAACGAAAATTCAACCGGTAACGGCATTGAATTTGTTGGAAAAGTTGTTGGAGTTGGATCCAAAGAAGCGAATTACCGCCAGGGGGGCGTTGACCCATCGTTACTTTCGTGTGGAGCCGATTGCGCCTTCTGATCCATCGGAATTGGGGACCATTGATCTAGGTGATGGGGATGGTTCGGGTTATCATGAGTTTCAGACAAAGAAGAGAAGACGGGAGGCCAAGGCCGTGGCCAAACAGGCAGAAGATGAGGCCAAGCGAAGGGGGGAGGATGTAGAGAAGCAAAAGGAGGCGTTTGATAAAGCCTACAGGGAGCATTTGAAGAAGGGAGCGGAGGGTGATAAGGAGAAGAAATTGCTAAAGGAGAAGTTGGAGACACATCATCGGGAGCAAGAGATGCGAGATCAAGAATTGCAATTGGAGATGCAAATGTTTCCCGAACAGCACCTCGACCAGAAGAAGGAGGGACTTCCAGAAATGCAGCAGCAACAGATTCAACAACACGATCAGAACCCTTCAACTTACGAATCGAACCCCCAACATCCACGAAATCAAGAACGCATACAGGGGAGAAACTTTTCCAACGAGCACGATCGACAACAAAGGCCCCGCCCAGCCCAGAGAGATCGGTTTCCCCTTCAATTCAATCATCCAATCGCTGACGAGCGTCATCACAATCCTGCTGACAACTGGCAGCAACGATCCCACAATCCTATGCAGCATCAGCCACCTCCATTCGATCGTAAGACCGAAGACAATCGCCAGCTGCGACCTCATAATCATCAACAACCGCCTACATTCGATCGTAACGTTGGGGAACATCGACAACCTCGATCTCACCCCCCTTATCAGCAACCCCCGTTTTATCGCAACCCCGAGGACTATTGGCATCGATCTCACCCTCAGCAGCAACCTCCATTTGATCATGGCGGTGGTTGTGGGCCTCCTGGTAATGTAAACTATGACATGCCCCCCCCTGGAGATAGACGAATAATGGATGGTCCTCCCCGAAGAGATTTTCTCCCCATGCCTGATTCACGTCATGGGAGGTACGACCACATGAACCGCGCCCCTGATCTTTACATTCGAATGGAGGGACCGCCATCATCATTCCAGCGCGATCGAAGTAGAGCCGGTGATTATTTCAGACCAAGTCGAATGAGGGAGGAATCTCATCGAAGAGATGCACACCAAGAACGCAAAGACAATCATCCAGCTCATCCAAATCAGACACAGCCAGGCGGTGACTCTGGTGAACGCCGTCGTGAGGATGGTCCATGTCGAAACGAGGACAGAAAGAGACAGGATGGATGGGATGAGCGCGAGCGTAACCCAGCTTCTGAAAATAGACATTCTCTTGATCGAGTGGTTCACACTAATATTGGAGACAAGTCATTGGAATCAATGGATCCAAAGGCAGGCGAAACTAACACGAAAACGGACACTCGTCACGGGGAAAATCCTTCGGAAGACCAACCGCAAGAGAACTGCGATAACCCTGCGGTTGAAAACGAAATCAGCCTCGAAGCTGCCGAGACCTTAATGCTGCGAGACTTTGGTTCCAACGAAAGGCAAAAGTCGCGAGAAGGCTCTAGGTCGAAACGTCAAGATCGTGACGATGGTCGTGACCGTGAACACAGTGAGCACCGTCATCGAAACGGGAGGGAGAGGAGTCGCGACGGTTCGGATCGTCATCAAGATAGAACTGAAAGTGACAAGAGAGAACATCGAAGACGTCATCACTCATCGTCTTCGAGCCATCGTCATAAAGAAAAGTCCAGTCGAGATAAAATGGAATCGCGAGAACGTGTCAACGAAGAGGCCGAAAAGATTCGTAGTGATGATAATCCAGCAGTGAAAGAGCCAGCAGAAGCAGTGGAACCAGTGAGTAGAGGGCGTTCGTCTTCTGTTTCCAAGGGCGAAAAAATCGACGGGACCAAAGAAAAGAGATCAAGAGATTACAGCAGCCACCGTCGAAGTGATCGAGAGGAAGAATCTGCCGACACAGAGCAGAGGCACCCACATAAACGCAGTCGACATGAAGAGAGACGTCAAAGTGATGGCCGCAGAGAGAGATCTCACGATGAGAGGTATCGCTCCAACCGTCGTGTCGAGGGAATCGGGAGTGGTGATCAGTACTCGATGCCAGTAAGAGATCAACGCGACCGTTTTGCTGACACTGGCAACCAGCATGCTCCACCTGGTAGACCTCGCGACGAACGCCTGTGGGTTGGAAGCCGAGTCGGCAGAGAAGAGAGGATTGCAGGAGACCAAAGATCGGTGAGGGATGCCCGCAACGGCCGCGAGGATTCATTCGCCCCTCTGCCTGATCGTCAGTATGATCGATTCGGAAACCCAATACCACCCGGTGGGTTTCGTCATCACAGAGAACAGGATCGTCGGGACGAATCTGGTCCGCGTGGACGTCAAGGACAAGGTGAAAGGAGATGAAACCATGTCGTGAGCTCTGCTTTGTCAAGGAGCCATATTTGGCATCAAGACGAAAGCCCATAATGCGCACAATAATTGCTAGTATATGGCGCGCGCAGTATCTTCTACACGCGACGTATTTTTTTATGTTTTGGGATTAAGAGAAGTTGCAATCATCCTGTTTGACATCATTTTGAGGTACAGTACATCTTCTCCGACGGTAATCGAGGCATCAATTTGATATTTCGAGAATGAGTGGGCTGCTGGTTGTACAATTTAATACGTAGACTTTTAACACGAACGATTTCAATACAGGTTGGTGAACTGGTGGCGTGATCGATGCAATTCTTATCTTTTACATGTGATACAGGTAATGGTTGGACGTACCGTGGATACTGCAGGCACAAGCTTGAAGGTTGGAGCTGCTCAAGGTTATCAGCTACGAGCGAAAGCTCTATTCGGATGATATCCAGTATGGCAGTTGACTGATGAGTCCCTCTTCCCTTCCGTCTACTTACGTCATCGAATCAATGTTGGATTTGGAAGGGGCATGTCAAGTTTGTTTAAAATTTATTTGAATTCATTACTCTGAGAGATGAAGTATCCAAATTTTTGTCTCAGAGAAATGAATTGAAGTCTGATCGCCATGCGTATGGGAGAATTTGTAACTATCATCAATACCCTGGAACTAGATGCTGTCCTCGACATGGAAGTTTTTCAACGCAAAAGGTGACGTTTGTAGAGAACAAGCATGCCGTTATGTCAAGGCATATTACACTATTTCAGGTCTGGTCACCGATCTATCATATGTCTGTGGTGCTATATGTGGTTCACTGGGTTAACTCCGCTATCAATCTCGCGCCATCTCCACAGCACTTTGGGTAGAAGGTCATGAATTCATGATGTCCACGTCTACGTGTAAAATGTATCGCTACCAGATGTCGAATCATGTTGTGTTCATGTGTTCATATGGTAGTGTTGTCGCATTCAACATCGTAATTTTGCCACAATCTTCCAAGCGTGTTTTACTGAAGCTGGTCTCTGCTGTTTTTCTGTCACTGTTTCAAACCGTTTATGATTGAGATGTTCTATTATCGGAAGTTCTTACCAGGAATGTTGGTAAGGTGAAATTCCCCGTGTCGTCATTTCAGTTGTGTGTTATTTCAGCGCTCAATGAACCTCATAAGGTAAGTCTGGGAGCAAGCCCTTTTGTTAAGTTGTGATTGCATTACAATTCTAGGTAATCTTTGATATAGTTCTGTCAAGCAGTCTTCGATGCAGTAAGCTTCTTCTATTTCCATGTTGACATTTCAAACTATCGAGGTTGCGACGCTCCATTTATGGCAGGATTACAAGGAAATTTCTGGTGACATCGTTCCAGTTCCTTATTTATTCGGCATACGGTGAAGGTAAGTGTCAATAGCCTTTGGGCTTTGTTACGATTGCATTGCAAGAATAAAAATGTTGATACTTGAAGTAGTTCTAAGATCATGTTGACTAAACCATACGACTACACATGGATACTAAAAGTAATGATGACACGACGACAGTTCATGTATCAAAATGTAGCCCTCACAATCTCGTCAATTCCATCCAACTTCTCCAAACCCATCTCCCTGGATAGCTTTTCAACATTCATTGATATATCCGCAGGACTCGGTACATCGCCCTCTTTCAAAGTCCGATCTACACCATTCACACAAGACGCATCGAATTTCAGATGTGTTGCCATCTTCATAGCCAAATCATAACGAGAGACACGGTCATTCCCTCCCAAGTTGTAAATTCTTACTGACGTATTGGTCGTAGCTGCATCACTCGATTCCGTTGTTAATGCTGATTCATGATTTCCCAAAGCTTGTCGAGTAAAATGCAAAATGGCCAAGACGACATCCTCCACATGAACCATTGATCGAAATTCATTGGTAAAGTAATCAGTAGCTGTGGAGGATTTCAGTCGAGTCTCGACGAATTGCAGGAAGGATGGAAATGAACCCTTGCTACATCCGTTGGGGAAGGGAGTGGGTTTGCCGAGTACCAGAGAACTCCGTAGAATGACGGATCGAGGATTTGGTTTGAGGTGTTTGAGATTGTGTGGTGATAGATGATCAGGCAGGATTGATTCTTGCAGTTCTGCGTGATTCAAAATCGGTGTCGTCCTATCACAAAAAGTGTTGAGCAACAGCAGTCGCTCAAATGCCAGCTTGGTCTTGCCGTAAACGTTGACGGGGAGAGTCTCATCGATCTCTTGGTAAAATTGCTTCGTGCCCTGATAAACCTGATCTGTCAACATGTAAATGACAGGGGCACCGAATGACAATAGGTTGACGGGAACATTGATTTCCCATGCCTCATCTGGGTGATGTTGGCAGTAGAACGGGCTGGATAGCGCAGCAAGGGCAAGATGAATAATTACATCGATGCAGTTGCTGCAAGCTTGTCGAATGGCCGAGAGGCAGTCCGATTGAAAGTCCAGCTGGAAGGATTCCACTTTGGCAATCGATGGATGAAGTGCCAGTGATTTGCATACTAATAGATTGATGCTACCATCCCAATCAACATAAAGTATTAAAATCTACAAAAAACTGCTTTAATTAATAAACGATACCCTACTGAAAGAAAGTTTTACTTGCTCTTTCCTTCATAAATGACATATTGCATATTACAGTTAAAAGATACTTCAGAAATAGATTCTTTCCTGACAAACAAACTGCAAAAAAAGCTTGCAGTGGCTGCTCGTAATGTGAGAAAGAAATTTTACAGAATCTCAGGACATTTCATGTCTCAATCACACCGTAATATTTTATTGTATTGACATGTAGGCTACCTATGATTAGAGGTATGTATGGTAGGCAAGTAGGAATACACTGTGTCTTACCAACAATTTGCTTATAGGAATCGGGAATTTTTTAACGATACTACAGATTCCTTTGAAGGTCCAGAGATTTGGCGATTCCCGATTTCTCCATGACCACGACCACGACCTACCACGACCATGACCATGACCACGACCAAAGAACAACTCCCACGACGCTCAACTCATTGCCCACGGTGGCATTTATTCTTCACCCTCCTACTTGAGTTGGGACTTTTCCTGTAGGTATGGGGGCCGCTTTTTCTCACCAACTGCGCGAAATACTAAAAAGCAACAACTCTAACAGCAGAAAAGAAAGAGATATAACGCGATGATGGACCTCACTTTGGTCAAAGTGACCGATACCATCGGCCTCGAGATTTATTCGTTCTTGCACCCTTGTGATCTCTTCCGTCTTAGCTTCACAACTCATCGCATCTTTGATGGGATCCGCAAACATCTCATCCAAGTTGCATTGCGTCAACTACCTCCGATCCTCGATGATCACTCGGTTCGAGTGGAATATCAAGTGACCGCCTCCGACAAACACTCATTCCGCAACCGCGAAAAATTGCTCAGCCACGTTTTAGAAAAGGTCGAAACGGCAGAGTTGAATGTCGCCGGTTTAACCATGGAAGAATCATTGATCATCGCACGAGAAGTATTGAACAATGAGAAGAAACCGGGTGTGTATGGAGCCACGCTCATGTCTCCGGCGACGCATCGTTTTCCTGACCCGGAGTACACGCATGTGGGGTATAATTATCAGAAGGAAAATAGAGAGTTGGCGGTCATTCGGGGCAAGGATATTCTTGAACGAATGGCATTGATAGGACAGGTATCTGCGAGGATTGATTTTGTGAAATCTTGGCTAGACTATTTATTTGCACAAAACAATTATTTGGTGATTGGATCGTGGTTCTGGTCTTGCAGACATCGCAACTTGGATTTTCAGGGCGTTGAAGGAAAGGGTGTCATGTTTTCTATTCGGGAATCGCCCGTCGAAGAGTTGGAGATAAGCTGTGTCATCATGACAAAGAGCAGAGTTGGGGGGGAAGAAGAAATCACCCCCGTTGTTCCACAATTTGCCGTCGCTACGAGAGTAGAATCTATTGGCGCGGATAACGGACTTGCGGAATCAGAACATTCAATGTTTGTTTCAGGTGTCTCCACCTCCTTGGCCGCAGAGGTCGTGATTGGGGAGCCGGGCGTGTGTGCGGAGCTCATTGACGCTGAAGCGATACTGTTGGATGAAGAAAATGTTGTCCTGATTCCGCAACCCTCTCAGTCAAACCTTTGTGTTATTACGTAATTGGCTTATTTGTTATTTATGTACAATACACATATGTTGTGAAGTCACCTAAACCTAAGAGCACAATCCAAGCTCTGTATCATTTCTACTACCGACCAAGCAACGCTGTAACATCCACAGAAGGGTCAATATACCTAGAGTGGCAATCATTAACGCTGGCAGTCCACTGCGCAGGCGTCGCCCAAGCAAAATTGTCTTCGATCCCAAGAAGATTGCGCCCTAACTCAATACGAAAGAATCCCATTTCTCCCTATTGATTTCAATTTCAGTTGACAAACAAATTCGGGAGTTAGAGACGAAAAAAATCATATGCATCTGGTATCAACTAGAGAGTTATTACAAGCAGGTCGTGTCATTACAACACTCACCCAATATGCACCCCAACTATTCCTCACAATCCAGTGCTGCTTGTCCCTCTCCTCGTCATATCCCCAGCCTACGATGGACACTCCGTGATTATGGTGAGCATCGAACAAGGCTGGGTTGTCATCCGATCCGAGAATTCCACCGGTATAGTTTCTGAGATAGTCCGCGTTGATAGATGCTTTGATGGGTCCTCTGTTTAAAGCGGAGAAATATGACTGTGATCAGTTCGAAAATGGCGTCACGGCGCAAAAGGTAGCAAGAATCCATGGTTTCTTGCGTAAAAGATAGCTGATTGATGTCTCACCTTGCATATATTTCCGCTTTGATGGCGTGAATGTTTAAAGGCTCAATACTCCCATATTCGAGTATGGTTACATTTGGAATCGACCTGCAGAGTAGAAATCATTAAGAACCAAAGATCCGAGTTGATCGAGTATTAGACTGCTAAAGAACACGGAAGGGCCTAAAATCCAGAATAAAAGGCATTTGTTCTCACCCTGAAGCAATGGCTCTACATTCATGGGTATCTCTCTCCTTGAGGACATAACTTCCTTCACGCTCTGCTTCACCAACATCCGACGCAAAATTCACCTTCTTCCCACCCCTCGTCCCGAAATCACCGCAAGACCTACAAACATTCCGTGCATCACAAGAAGTAAACTCTCTAACTTGCGAGCACCACCCCTCGTCACTGTCACTCGAACAGGCAAGATATGCCAAACAACTGTCATCGGGCACGAATCCCAATGTTTTGTAAATGTACTCGTAGGCGTACAGAGAATTGCCTCCATGGCATGACAACTGTTTGGAATGCTCGTCAGATGTTTTCGACACACCGCAATTTAACAAGAATTGAACCGAGAGATCAATGTCCGGTCCAGGCGGCGGTCCAAGTTGTTGCAGGACCTCCTCTTGATGAAAGCCTTGCTGCCCTTCTGTGTTTTCATAACACCCACCTCTCCGCCGCGGACCAATGTAACTCCTGGCAATTTTCACGCGATCTGCCAGAGCACTCAACGCAGCGTGGGCCCAACATGCCCCGCAATACTGTGGGATATGTTGATTCCTCATTCTCGTGAGGTAATTGTGCCCATTGACGTTTTGCCATGTGAAACTCTGGGGTAAGTCGGAGGGTGAGAGGTAGGTGTGTGGAAGGGGGTGGAGAATATGAGAAGATGGAGGGGGGTAGGGGTTGGGATAATGCTGGGCCGCGATGGGGCTTAGGAGGAGGAAGAGGAGGAGATGGAGGGATTTGAATTTGTTTCTAGACATGTTGGAGTTGGCTAGTAATGAATTATCTTTACGAGACGAATAATACAAGGCAGTCCACGTTTGTTCATCAAGTGTTTTCTCCAGAAATGGGGGGGGGGTCGACATCGTATATTGGTGCCATACTGGCAGCATACTGGCGCGTACCCAAACACACAAATCACAAATTACATACAAAAATTTGTGTATTTGTGATGTTTATGCTCCCAAAACACAAAAACACAAATTTGTG
>JALLPC010000864.1:0-11103 GCA_036940045.1 Stephanocyclus meneghinianus | reverse complement strand
GACTTGTGGGTGACTTGTGGGTGACTTGTGGGTGACTTGTGGGTGACTTGTGGGTAACTTGTGGGTGACTTGTTGGTGACTTGTCAGTGTTTTGAAGGCTTTTATGTAGTTACTATGTACTTTTAAGGCATATCTGAGTGATAGTTCTTGACAAAAGATACATTTTCGCATAATTTTATCTCATCATACTTGCTCTATTTACAACTGTACTGGTTCCTGAGGCATGGAGAAGAGTACAATACCTAGTCATTTTGTATTGTTCTACTGATTTATCTTCACCCTTTGTTGATCAATTAGTATTATGAAGACAAGTTCTTGTTATGGCATTGTTATGAGAATGAGAGCATGTCATTTTTTTAATTGAAAACATGATGAACAAAGATCAAATATATAGTATTATGAGATGATTTTGTTTTCTAGACCAAGTACAGTACTTGCTCATCGGGAGACGATGGTGAAGTTTGCAGTATTTTTAGTATTATTACAAAGTTAATCTTATCAACATGGGCCAGAGACAGTGATGTGGATTGGTTGAGCTACTTTCACCAAACAATAAAACTGAGTGAACAAGAAATCAGTTTCAAATCAATCCCCCTCCTTTTTGTTTTCCTTGAAAGGATACGATTGGAGCAAACAAGGATGCAACAACAAATGTAAAAGTCTCATTTTTCCAAAATTCACTTGACATCAAGCATGTTGTTAATTTCCTTTTTGATCATTGGGAGTACAAGTAATGTTCAAAATCAATCCTCTTTAAAATTTGAATTTTGAAATTAAAGCAACACCATTGAGGCAAATATATCAGGACATGTCAATGACAATTTTCCGCTTCAAGTCATGTAGTTAGTCAACTAGACATATTTTGTTATAAACTCAACTATTTATCATAATTGCCTTGCATGATGTGATGACTCATGATAATCACATTGAAAATTTCTGACCAGATGTGGATGACTATGTCTGAACATGGATTCCTTAGATTTTGATGTCTTGAATCTTTGGGCCTCAGAGCTTCAAATATGTCATAGTGATATAAACACAAGCAAGATATCAATAACTTTAATACATAGGTGAACCAAATAAGGAGAATTTTCTGACCCATGTCAGGACTAGGACATGAGATACCAATTGCCTGCTTTATAGCTACAGATAAAATGCATTCCCTGCAAAACATATTTTTCTCCTTAGGTTTGTTTAATATTATAATGGCTTGTCACTTAAGCTTAGAGTTCATTCCACTTGGCAAGTATTGTATTGATACATTCACCTCTTTTATGCCCCTACCCAACATATGGAGCATATTATGGACAGTGGCAACAAGATGCATTCAGTAGGCCAGCTATCTATGGGCATCGTTGCTTGGTCATTAGCCACTTACATAATATTTTTACCACTATGATTCCCTCAATATACCCCTCCCCACTTCTTTTGTTAGGCTAATCACAAAGTCTGACTGAATTCCCCTAAAAGATTTATATCAGCACTATGTCCCTGGGTCCTGGGTCTACTTCTTTATTTTTAGGTTAAAAAATTGAAACCTGTCATTGAACAATCAAAATCAATCCTTAGCTATCAAGTAAGCATTTCATATGTTCAGCTACATATGTCTAGAGCTAGTTTTGGGAGAGATTCTCATGAAAGTTTTAGTGATATGGATGGAGATGACAGTTGATTCCAATTATGTATTGGCAGTGAGTAATATGGAATAAACAGATGTTGATGCCAATCATGTTATTGTCAAGGAACTGAGATGTCAAACAACCAGCTACAATTTGCATTGTCACAAAATCTCGTTCAACCCCTTGTGTAAAACTTGCCCACCCCTTCCCTCTTACAGCCTGCAACAACAATCATATGTGACAGACAAGGATTTGGGTCACATCCCAAAATACATTTGATGATGCAACCCAGGTGCCTAGAGGGACATCAATAAGTTATGCACTGTAGTATCCTAGCTAACCCCTCTCTTCTCCTGGCATGACAGCAAAGACAGCCCACTTCTGTGAGCCAAAGGTGTCGTGTGGTTATATTTTCAGACGCCTACTCTGGCAAAAATGCTCTCACAAACTCAAATGATGAAAGATTTTACAACCAGTATAAAATCTGCACGAGCCGTTTGTAAATCATATGATGATGGTGCTGTAAACAAATGTTGTAAATGAAGAAAACACGACACATCATTTTTTGTCTGTATGAGGTCCAAAAACTCAACCTACACACAACCAGTACTAAGTTTATAGACAAGTGCTCCTGCACTGTTTTTACTTGTCAAAGAATGGAAGGAATGATACATTCTGATATTCCTCTGTGGCCTTGACAACTCTACATCATTAAAAGCAACAAATGATATGATTCAACATTAAGATATTTTTCGTGTATTTTTCAGTCCATCAATGTTGTCTCAACTGACTTCGGCAAATAGCCAAGTATGAAAATTCTCAATTCCATCCATTTCATTCCAAATCATGTCTTCTAAGCCGCCTTCACGACGCCCACCTCCGCAGGCCTAACGACACGATTATTCAACATAAAACCAACTTTCATAACCTGCCCAATGCACCCCGCCTCCCCGTTCGGATCCGGATACTCAAACAACGCCTCATGCTTATTCGGATCAAACTTCTCTCCCCGTTGACCGAATTTCACCAACCCATTTTTTGCAAACGCCTTGGTCAAACCGTCATCCGTCATGGAGATGCCCTCGTATAAATTGGCGAGGACGGGATGATTCACGTGATCATGGCGCAATTCCTCCGGAACGGCATCGAGCGCACGCGACAGGTTGTCGGATGTATCGAGAAGACTTTTGGCGAAGGATGAGATGGCGAAGGAGCGAGCTTGCTCGACGTCGCGTTTGGCGATTCGGCGGGTGTTCTCTTGTTCGGCTAGGGAGCGGAGCAGGTTGTCTTTGAGGTCTTTGATTTGGTTTTCTAGCTCGGCTAGTTTGTTGGCTTCGGGTGAAGATGGGGCGGCGGCAGAGTCGTCGGTGGGGGGTGCTGCTTCGGTAGTTTCTTCAGGTGTGGTTAGTGATTCTGCGTCTGAAGGAGCAGCTGGATCGGCGTTTGCATCGGATTTCGTGCTGAATTTACGTGGATGCAGCGCATTGAAATTGTACGATGCTACCGGTGCGAATGATCTTGCGGATTGGGTCGACACGATGTTTGATGAGCGACATCGCGCGGTCGTCGTCGTGAGCTCTTTGGCGAACAGTCGGGCGAAGCGGAGATTGTTGGGGCGAAGTGCCATTTCGGATTAATGGGTTGCTTGGATTGATGCAGGAATGTTAAAAAAATGAGTTGCCACTGTCGATTTCCAAGCATATCGAAACGGTGGGTCGTCGAAGACATGACTTATACCTTTCACATGATTGAAATGAAAAGTATCTCCAAAGATATTAGTTTGAAAAATCTTGTAATGAAGTTTCCTTTAAAGGTATTTCAGTTATGAGCTCGAATATCCCTACACCAGGGGCCGGGTGAAGTCAATCCACCCCTCATGGTAATTATTTGTTTTTGTGTATTTTTGTATTCTTAATTCCATCTCAAATTACTCCCTGCTAATTTACCTATTTATTTTTTAGAAATTTCCGTTCTCACAGATACGAGATGTAAATGGAGCGACAAGGTATTGTACTTTTTGGAGAGTAAATCTACCTCTATCATTTTGGAGTTTTCGTTTTCGCACTTTCTCAATGGTTTTCAAAAAATATTTTATCTTACTCGTGATAAATGAAAAGCTACAGAAAATATCACGAGATAGGTATGGTAGGGTATGGTATCTACCATACAGAGCTGTAATGGACCCAAAACCCCAACTGACACCGAAAGGCCAACTATGAATGCCAAGAGAACAGCAGACTACCATACCTCTACCTAGAGAACCCAAACGACGCAGATCAATAAACCCGCCAGGTGTTGGTAGTATGAGATGATAATGCTGCCCCGCAATTTATACCATCGAATTCCAATCCGATCCATCATGTCAAACGCAAGCGGCCCCATCGCAGAAACAATCAAGGAAAAATTAACAGCGGCATTCACACCGGTGCATCTCGAAGTGCGCAATGAGTCCCACATGCACAAGGTGTGAGTGACTTTCATCGGATCACATGACTTTCACAAGTGCCATTTCACTCAGATATTTCACGCCGATCGTACCTTTCTTCGCTCGTGTTTTCATCAGACCAAAAGGCTCCGAAACACACTTTAAAGTCATTGTAGTATCTACAAAATTTAACGACGCGCGAACGCCCATCGCAAAACATCGTCTCGTCAACGAAGTTCTGAAGGAGGAAGTGGCCGGACCGGTTCATGCCTTGAGTATCGTTGCGATGACACCCGAAAAGTGGCAAGAAAAATTGGAGAAGGGGGACATTATTGGCGCGTCTCCCAGTTGTCGGGGAGGGGACGGATCGTTGCCGAGAAGTAATTGACGATTCCTTTCTTATTCAATTTACAGTTTTTCCTACGACATCGCATGAGTTTTGTAGTGGGGATAGAGGAAAGAGGTGACGAATTGAAAAGGAATTTGTCCTTTTCGTCAGCAATAATTGTTGCCAAACTTCATTATAAATGCGACTTTGGGCAAGGGCTGGTGAGTTTCTATTCACCCATTACTTAACCTTGTTCAAAATTTGCATGTTCGAAATTGATACCGTAACAATAAAAATCATCTCATTTTATTTGCACACAACATGAAAACTGCCATACCATATTTCATGGCATCGATGACGTATTCGCTTTGTGCCCTGAATCTTGATAACGACATATCACAACACCAGCGCATCTGGGGAGGAAGCACATTTTATCATTCTCGACCACAGCATATCCCGACACTTCTTGATCACAGTTAATTTGATGGGCAAAGTCCTCTTCGTCCTCGTTGAAAGGCGCATGTCTGCTTGTGACTAGATGTTGGTCGCGGAGGACGTGGTGTACTGCGCGTGGAGCTGTCAATGTAAATGTCATACGGACTTGCTAATCATTTGATCAAGGGAGCACAGTATACGCCACTTAGACCTTGACTAATTTTAAGGGTACCTTTTCGCGATTCAAACATGCTACCGAAATTGTTTCTGTGTACGATGCAAGATATGCAGTGCTGCAAATGATTTCACCCTATCCACTCACAGACCGTGCAAATCGAGACGTACGATTCCGAGCAGCAAGTCATTGAAATCTCAACTGCCTCAGTGAAAAAGTACCTACAGCACTGGGAGATGATGTTTTACGAGAAATCAAATATGACATCGGTTTAATCTCCCGCCTAACAAGGGTGTTATAGAAATGTCAAGAGCCGTTGCATGTGAGTTTCTATTAATCTGAAATTTGTTAGCCGTACAAATGTTGTTAAACTAACAATATCCTCACTTTATTCTTCTCTCTGTCATCACTAACTCTCGTCTGCTGGGCTTTTCCGCAAGGCAGCCTTTGATCTGTTTTCTAGTTGGCCGATTTTCAGCGACAGCTGCTCTATCATATTACCTTGATGGCTTATCCTCTCATTCAAGGATCGTGCATCCTCACCATCTTGATCACGTGACTCTATTTGAGAGTTGAGAATCACCGGACGCACTTTTGTAATGTCAAAGCTGCCAGGCGTAAAGTGACCTTGTAGGTCGCCTTCTGTTGGAATTGATTTGTCCTTGTGATTGGCTAATTCAATCTCTTTACGATCAGTTGACTTGGGCAGCGTGTAAGTTTTTGGACGCTCTTTGGAACGTTCAATTTCGGTATCCGAGGAGGCCTCAATCAATTCACTTTTTGTGGTTTCAACACTGCTGGTGTGTGCGCGGTCTGTTTTACTAATCTTTTTAAATAATCCTTCGTCAGCAAATCGTGTGCTTCGTCTCGTGATGTCTCGTATCACATCTGTCACTGGCGTTGCACCAGCAGTGCAGTGGCGAATGGGCAAATCTATCTGAGACTCTTCATCATCGGCACGTTGACGCCCCGGGCTTCGTTTTCTTTTGTCAGCTATGGTTTCGTCGAAGGGTATCCGCGCTGAAGGAAACGCCTCAACAGCGAGAATACTTGAAGATATTTGACTGTTGTTCGCGTCTGTGACAGAACTCATGACAGAGGAATTCTTTCTTTGCCTTTTGTCAAGGCCCTCCTTCATGTTTTTTTCCATTGCTGTTACCGCCAGCTCGAGATCAGAATGCGAAACTTGAAAGTTAACACCTTTTACATTTGATCGGGATAGGCTAGAATCGAGCTGACGAGCGACGACTAACTCGTTCATTTTCCTTGCAAAATGTGGATTTTCTCGTAGCACAGTATCGAATGCCGGTTGTTGTAGTACATTTACTTCACACACTGTTCGTGCTTGGACAGAGCATGTCCGCCGCACCTCCATCACTAGAGCTATTTCGCCGAAGAACGATCCGCTTGTTAACAATATTTGTCTGGCGTTGCGGCACCTTGCCGGAAGGTCGTCTCTCAGTACTTCTACAACACCTTTTGCGACGATGAAGAGCTCCCTACCTACATCGCCTTTGAGAATAATCATATCTCCGGGTAAAAATATCCTTGTTCTTAGTGACATACATATTTCTCCAAGGAGGAAGTCGTCTATCTCAGAAAAGAAGGAAATGTGAGAAACAACATCCTTGAACAAATGCAGCGCAAGCTTTCTTTGTAAATCAGTTGACATCTGTTGGTCGCTCAGGAGGGCGATTCTGTCGTCATACTGCTTTTGGTGGATCCATACGTAGTCGTAATATGCACGGACTTGAACCTGGAGATCCTGAGGCACGCCATAATATTCCATTTCATGATGCACCCGATCTATCTTGCTCTGAAATGCAGCACTCCCCTGCATCTTTCCCATGACATACACATTGGCTTCGCTCATCAATAATGCAACTAGGAACAGCCCCACTACCATGAACAACGTACTGACGAGGTATGCTTTGGTACTTTCTTCACTCCTCTCTTTGAAGTTCAAATTGAGCCGTTCTGGTCTTCCCACAATGTGAACATTCGACACCCCCAACAACATCGATGCACTGATATGCAACGCTTCAGCGTAAAGCCGGTATGCATTTTCTTGGGCGCAGACGTCATTACCTGCGTAATTTGTTGCATCTTCGTCACATGGATGAAGCATCAGAACCCAGGCGCATGCCCCTACATGCAATAATGTAAAGATAAGTATCAGCACCTTCGAGAAATCGTAGACATATTTGTGGCTCCTAAGATACTTCAGCACGCGAGAAATTCTTAGTAACTTTGGGATTTTGAAGTACTTTGTAAGCTTTAATGACTTCCTTGATGCCACCTCCTCACTGATCAGTCGTTCAAACGGAAATGTGCCAATCGCATCGATTAGGAACCACGTTGACAAGTAGTTTCTAAATAATACCACGACGTGGGAAGGGAAACATGAGTGTTCTGAAACGTCAAAGGAATTGTGCAGGATAATGAACACACCGTGATATTTTCTTGGGGTCCATGACTACTGTGCCATGATAGATGTATCCTGTTCTGAAATTAAGGATGATGTCTGTAGCAAACCAAACATCAAGGGTTGCGTACATTATCTTTTGCCAAGACGGTGGGTCAAACCAATCAAATCCAATGTCAATCGGAATGAAAAAAACTAGTATCAACACCCAAATAACAGTAGCCAAATCGAACAGTCGGCGTGACCGGTCGTATGGATGAATAATCCGTAGAAAAAGCCACGACTTTCTTTGCTCAGAGCGCCCAGACGATGAACACTCTGTATGAAACAGTTGTATCGCCCGTTTGTTGATATCATCATAGTTGAGGAAGGCCCTCCTTGCTTGGCCACTCCTTGAATTTTCAGACCCTATGGTTTGCCCTTTGAAAAGTCCACCTCCAGCGATACTGATAAATGATTCTGATGCCATCTTCGACTGTCTTGGGCGGCCATGTTGTATGTCATACGAAGACTCCAAATGGCTCGAGGCTCGCTGCCTCATAGCGACCTTCTTACTTCCAATAGAGAATTCGGGGCATTCGTATACAGCTCACGCTTTAATATGATGGCGTGTGCTACAATCAACGCATTTTCGAGAAGCGCAATCGAACGCGTTAGAGAAAAATCTTGCCCCCTACGAATACCTCAGTCTGATAATGAAAAAAAATTCTAAAAACAATGTCAAGTTTTTTCCTGGGCCACGAGCAATGAGTGAAGCCTTTGCTTCCTCCGCTCTTTCCGATGGGGCAGATCGAAGTCTAGTGACGACCAACTCCCCAAGACAGTCGAAAAGGCGCTCATGTTTCACCGCGATGCCGTTGATAAGCAGGTGGAGGAATTGCGTGAACGAATGCGATTGCTGCAGCAAGATCGACGCGCGAACATCGATTTAGTCGAAACTACCAAAGTCACCAACATTACCGAAATTCGATCCTTGAAGGAAGATAACAAGAAGTTGCGGTCGAGACTTTCAAATTTACAGAAGAGCTTAGCGTTAGACAATGACAGACATCAAAATGACGTCGATGAAATGAAAAAGTTAGTGCTTCATAAGCGTAATGATTACGATGCTCACAAGTCTTCCGCAACCAAACTCAGCAAGAACCTAAATAAGTTGAGAGGTGAGGCAAAAATATGTGGCATGGAAGGAAATCACCCCAGTCACGAAGATGAGCCGTTATCAAGGCAAATACGATCTTTGGAAAACAGGTAGGTTTCTCGATAGATCCGTCCTGTTTCTCGTGTATTCCAGTATTGACTTTCATTCGATTCTACTTAGGCTCGAGAATGCGATGATGCAAAACAACGAAGCACAGGGAATCTGTAGCACATATGATCACATTGTGAAGCGACTTAGGGAAGAGCGAGTAACCTTCGACAACCAGCTTACAGCTCTAGAACGCACATTGCAATCGAAGCAGCGAGATTACAATGAATTGGTTTTGTTATCCGCAGATGCAAGTCATGCCAAAGAGGTAGCATTGCAAAACTTACAAAAGGCCAAGTGGTCCTTTGATGAAAACAAGAACATTCGCGCTCGTGATATACGTGATCGACAACAACAAATACGAACCAGGAAACAACTACTCGAAAAGCACGAGAGGTACGACATCGAGCGAAGAAAGGCGCTAGGTATCTCTGATGGCATCATCACAGGGCGGTGTGGTTGATACCTACTCTAGTATTTGTTTGCAAGGTTGAAATCCAACTTTTCCATACAATGTCTATTTCAGTGAACAATTCCACAGCACGGTTCGCATCCTACAAGGCATCTGCGTAAAGTGTAGCAGCGCAACTGTATGCCTTGGTGCAATCAAACCAATTTCTTTCCACAAACTCAAATGCCTCGGCTGCAAGGAGAGTGAACTTTACTTCTTGTTTTGTATTGAATCAAGGAGCATTGGAAAGTTTTTTGTTGTGACGACGTCATTTTCTTCTTTCTGTTCTCTTATCAATGTCTTTGGCCTGCTTCAGGTATGCATGTGCTTTCTTGCTCCATTCTAGTCGATTTGTTTTGACTGGTTTAAGATCTACTTGACTTGCTGCTGCGTGTAGCAATGATGAATGGTCCGTCAGAAAAGATCGCAATAGTAAACATAGGATTTTAAATTTGTGAAGTGGAAGCATCATGACTTCTCGTACAACATAGTGACCATATATAAATGTATGAAAGTGGAGCATATATCAAAAAACACTAAGGGTCTGTCTTCCCTTTGATACAACACCCTGCAATGGAGGAAGTTTATTGCTGAGGTATGTTTGGAGGTGCAGATGACACCAAGCAGATGTCAGTACTGCTGACACACTTCTGTGCATTTCGTGTTTTATGCTTAAATTATAAGCTCCTGAATTGCATCACATAGGTTGCCCATGATTGGTTATGAGTGGTTATGAGTTGCAAAGACAAATACTTCATTATAATTCTAAAAAATACCACCTGTATAACCGAAGTTACACGGTGGGGCTTCTGGCCATTACAGCTTTTTACTAGCTATTACCTCCTATACCATGTCAGTTCTCCTCTGCCTCCGTATGGCTTCCGTCAAAACAAATAGGTTTATCAGACCCAAAGGCCCTTTTGATGCTGTCTCCACTGCCCTAAGGCTAGTATTGAGAGGAAAGGGCCTACGTGCCTCCCTGGAGTACACCAATGCGGTCGCCCAGGACATGGCGGATGAGTTTGCGGATGTGCTGATGGCCACCTTGGATAATGCCAGAGCACTGAGCACAGATGATACATGCGCTCTCCAGGATTCATATACAGGCAATGAAAATGACTGCAAATTCCAACCCTCCATGGCCAAAGCTGAAAAGATGAGGCCGCTGGTTCATCAGTGTTGAGCACAGCCTCTGCTGTCACCAAAAAGGGTACCCTCTCCTCTTTGGGGGATGAAACATTTCACAATGTGAACCCATTGGGTGAGGGTGCAGGAACAAAACCTACTAACAAAGTGCTTTTTATCAGTTCTTGCTCCTGTAAGATGTAGCATGGGATTAAAAGGCACTAGTGCACTATGTGTCCCCTGACTCGACAAGTCAGTGAGATGGCTCTCGATGATGAATGCATTGAGCATACCACAGTTGGTCTTGTGGAACCACCTGAACTCATAGGGGCCACTGTCACAAGACAGCAAAGTGGCCAGAGAACAAATGTGTGGTTCCTGCCAACAAGGAGACTGCTCCCGGTTGGGGAGTTCAAATCATTCATGTGGCTCCAATCAGTCTGAAGCGCACAGTGGATGCCGGATCAGGGCTCAACAGCCTTGAAGGGATGCAACCCAAGAAGATGAGTGTTGTGAAGGATGCTTGTCAGTTCAACCCTGGTCGGGTGTCACACCAAAGTTTGCATAGTGTGAGAACCGTGTGTTTACCTCACGCCAGTGGCAGTACCCAGTCAATGTAATGTTTTGAAGGTTGTGCAATAGGCCAAGTATCTGCTTACACTTGTAAGCTCTAAGAGCTTCCAACTAGATTCTCCTAAGGTCATCTTCACTTTGCAACAAGCAAAGGAAGGACAAAAGATTAAGATATTAGTTTTGAGAAACAATATCAAAACCTTTTCTTTCTCAGAAAACTTCTGGGATTGGAAGTTGAATCTTTCAACTGCCACATCTGCATTCAATCTCAGTGAAGAACAGTTACCATGTAAATTACATG
>JALLPC010000863.1:388-11105 GCA_036940045.1 Stephanocyclus meneghinianus | reverse complement strand
TTTTTGATGCATTCTAGGGACTCTAGAAGCTTCCACATCATCTGTGTTAGACTGAGTTCATACTGGTCTTGCCAGTTCATTGGCTCCATTTGAAGAATGTCACTTGCAAGGTCTGAATCATTGAACGGCTTCACCACAGTGGTGACCTTCTTGGCATGATTGGAGTAGTACAAATGGGGCAATAGATCCAAGTATCCATTCAGCTGTTGAATATGGCTGATGAATTGATGTACCAGAACCCTATCAGGCTTCTTCAAGCCATTGCTTATGTAGAAGCATTGAGTCTCAGCTGTGTCATTACGGCATGGTCAGCAGCTGGAAGTTGACGTATTAATGAATGGCCCCCAAGTCTGCTTGCACTTCTTGGAATGTTTTGACCTGAGCCGATAATTAGTCAAATTTTCAAGTTGTAGAAAATAGGAATAAAGAATAGTTTCAGATGATTGGAAGTTATTTTTATGAGCTATTGAATTGATTAAACTGAGGACTACAAACTGCTAGTGCTCATTTTTTATCATATAATATACAAGATAACTAGTTTTTTACAGATCTGGCAGTAGGTTTGTATACCATGGCTTATCTTGGTCTTGTCAGAAGACTTGGTCTTGCTGGTGGTCACGGTCTCTGGACTTGCCAGATCTCTTGGTGACCCCTAGGAGTACCATGATGTTCTTGGTACTTAGGACAGTATGTATCTAAAGAATGCCTTTGATTTGTAGAGTGTTCTTGTGTCCCATTTGGGCATATTTGTGGCAAGAGTCCCAGAGAGCATTCTTGGCTCATGTAAGCCTGTTGTTCCTGGGGCTGTTCCACCTCCTCCTCCTTCTTACTGAAATATTCCCCTGAATAACAGCTTCATTGGTGACATTCTGATGACATGTCTCTGTTATCCACTGAATTTGAACATCAATGCCAACAGCAAAATAGCTGTGACCTCACTAGGAACAGTTCGGAGAATGAGGATCCCTCGAATCATCATGATGACGACAACCACCTTTAGAATTTGTTGTGACATTTTTTGATAAAATGTGAATTTTTATTAGTTTTATTCACACACTGTATTATTGTGTGTGTTTCTACCTAGAAGATAGAAAATAACATTCTAACTAACTATGAAAACTGTCAGGGAAAGATTATCTGCTATGAAATACATGTAATTCCATTAATACCATACTTATAATGTGTACAAACGAGAGTATTACAGTCCAGTTCCTTCTAACAGTCAACTAGTTTACCATTAGAAAAACTGTATTACTTTTTCTTATTGCAATTGGTCGTTAGACTAATACTAATTTCCATGCTTTTATTACTGTGCCAATGATCATTATTTATGATAAAGTGGTTTCGAAGTCATACTGGCCCCATGATGAAAAAATATCATAAGATATACTACCATAAGATACTACCTATATTAAAATCATGATATCATAGCAATATTAACAAAGTCTGGCATGAGAAAAAGGTCAAGGCTGAGCAAATGCCTTTTTTACAAAAAAATATCACCAGTCCCAACATACATGAACATTACTAGGAAAACTTTCTCAGAAAAATATGACTAGTTTAATACAGACAAAATAAACTGAGCCTATGGAAAACCTACATCTTACCATTTTGAGAAAGAGGATGTGTAATTCTGTAATGCAATGGCTTTTACAACCTAAGTAAGAACAATAACAAACACTAGAGTCCATGACCAGGAACAACTTCCCTGGATTGCATTCACAAAAGCATCATCTGCTGACTCTCTCATCCATTAAATCTCTTGATTCTGAAAGTGCCAATTATCAGGGAAGCTACAAGTTATGACAAATCAAGCTGGTACAAGAGAGGGTACAACTATTTCCAAACAATTTATTTATCAAGCTGCTGAAAACAGGATCCAAAATGGTATGATACATAATTTCACCAGTGATTTTTGACCCTGCTTTCTATTGTTGCTGATGTGTGATGTGCATAGGATGACAGTAACATCTCTGATCTAATGTGTGGACTGAGATATCACTGTTTATGTGATAAGGGGAACTCATTCATTGAAAAAATTAAGAAGCTCCTGAAAAAAGCAATGTTGAACATGAAAGAGAACCCTTCTAACATCTCCCTTGTAGAAACTGCTTTCTTTTGGTGTTTGGGTGATTAGTAAGGAGGGTAAAGGTTGTGTCTCCATAATAGTCCTGTCTCCAAAGCTTAGGGCAAATGATGGTCAATACATTAAATTCCTGCAAATGATACCCACTTTTGAAGTGAATTATGAGTGCAGAAAAAGTTAAATTTCCATCCATGCTGTGGCGTGCAACATGGCAGACATCCATGAAGACTTCTGGAGTTTTCCAGGGTTAACCTTGTATATCTACTTCTGCAATGATGCCATGCTCTTCAGCATTCATATCAGCATGGTTGCATCTCTCTGTACCATCAAGCGTGGCCATTCTCATGGGACATGGGGCTTATGGATAATATCTGGCCAAACTGGAAGAATGATAGTTTGCTATGTTCAATGTATCTATAGTTGATTTGATTGTTTGATTTATCATGTTATTGATGAAACATTCTCACGCGTTTTCATCATGTGCGTGGGCACTATGACATAATGTGCTATCCAAACAATTGGAGCATCAAGCTTGAAAATAAAACCCAGCATAGATAATGATAATATCTAAGCCTAATTTGATGCATCATGTCTGAAAACATTCGAACTATTGGCAATATTGTGCCACAATTATCAATTATTGGCTTATAATATTGTCATGTTTGTGAAAGGCTGTTTGAATGGTTGCCAAATCCAATATTCTTGGCTGCTTCTCCAAATTTACTGGGGGCAACAGACAGACACCCTTTCATATGACTGATTTTTTATGGTTGTGCACCCCTACTATTTACATATACCAGTACCACATAGTGGACAAGGAATGATTTGCAAAGTAATTATAATGCTTTTAAGAATATTGTGTACAAATACCAGTTAAACAGCAGTGAACAGCATGTTACTAACACAGTTCTGATATTGCTTTTGTTCAACACTTGAAAGTTTTCCACAATTCTATAAAGCATGCATGCTATCTACTCATATTGATTATTACGTAGTTGTAGCACTGACATGACAAACCACTCTGTGCAATTGTAATGATTTTTTAACATAACTTGTGCTTTAGCTGCTTAAAATGTCCTGCAGCAGCTGATAGTAATCCTCTTTGTGACTATGTTGTTTGCACAATTACTTTGTTATTTGGTAGTAACTTCCAAGTGTGTTCAAGCCTTTAATTGTTTTAGACCATGATTTTTCTTTGTAAGACAATGATACAAGTTATGTAGCATGACCTCCTTTTTTGTTCATGAGAATCTTAGAACCTTGTGCCATGTGTAATGTTGGAGAACAGATATATAACAGACACACACCTGAAAATAAATGATTGCCCCTAACCAGGGTGTAAAAGGGACAGGCTACAGGGCACAGGTGAGAGGAATGATAATCATACAAAAGTTGTAGGGTAATCATTGCTGTTTTCTGTGAAGATATTTCTTATACATAAGTAAGGACCTATATTTAGCAAAATCATACAATTTTGTACAATGCCTAGCAAAAAGTTACAGGAATGTGTATGATTTTCAAGCTCCCTATACTGAGTCATTTTTAGTCACCCCCATAAGGACCCATATTGTAACTGTCCCCATTTTGATACTATGATCAGGAAAGCACACTGCTTAGTGTAAGAATCGATTTTTCTTCCTCTAAAGAAATAGAAGAGGGGAACTGGTGGGGTGATGCATTATGTCCTACCCAAAAGTGAGAACACACCTTACTGATTCATTGATGTAAGAAATTCAAAGTACCCATCTTGTTGCTACCCAGTTTTGAAACTGGACAGTCCAGTCTCAAAACTGGGGCAGTTACAATATGGGGTCCAACATATATATCACATGTAGTCACATGTTTCGGGGCTTGCTCCTCCTCATCTCCAGGCACAGTGATGGCATGGAAGGCACTTAAGCTTAGCATTCATTACCAAAACAAATCACTAAATTTATTATTTCTTGCAAGTATCGAATTTTCTGTAACTTTCAATTACACTCTTATTTTTTTCACCAATCTAATTTGCTGACATTGAGACCTCACTCCAATCTACTATAAATTACGTCATGTTTACTCACTTATACTTTGGTAAATCTATACAGTTGAGGCACAATGTACATTTGAAAAGTGTCATACTGAAATTTAGAGCAAATCTATATGCTCTCTGCATGCTCGATTTTTTAGCACATATCCATTGGACCTTGAGTGTGTATTGAGCACAATCAAACATCCTTTAACATTAATTGAGTGCACGTGAATGCCTTTGAGTGAGTGTGAACACCCCCTGAACACAATTTAGTGCACAGAACACCTGTGGGTGAGTTTGAATACCCACTGAATGCAATTAAATGTGCTTGAATGTCTTTGAGTGAGTGTGAACACCCCCTGAATGTGATTGAGTATCATAAAACCTTTGAGTGGGTACAAACACAACCTGTATATGATTGATTGTGTGTTAAAGACGTTGAGTGAGGATTGAGTGATTTAGCACTCCATAAGAAGGACTTTTGGCTATTATTTATGATTGCTACTGTTTGTACTTGGAGTTTTTCATCTCTGTTGAGTTGTTTTATGTTCTTTGCACTTGCTGAATCTCTGTGTGTTAAAAATTATTACTCACATCCATTCTCATATCTTTTCTGTTCACAAAGTGTATTGGTGCTTATAATGATTTATAAAGAGGTACATTTATTATTGTGTTGTTTTGCCATGGCATTGTTGTCCTGTAATGATGCTTGTGTGTTCAGCTATTCTGTGTTCATTGATGATGTGTTCCTAGTTAGTCTTACCTTTGCACAATATTGTGTTTGGCTCTCCTGGCTATGTCTAGCTGGCTTTCCTTTACAGTTCAAACATTTTACTCCTTTGAATGCTATTGTAAGTATCATTTCATTTAATTCAAAAAAATTACCACAAAGTAGTTGAATGAGAGGTGCATCCATTATGGTAAATTCTTGTGGTTACTTTGTTTGTACCATGGTGTTTGAATCTGAATTGGTTGTGACCTCATCTGTTGTGTCATCTCCATTTTAGCTAGCCCTTTTCTGTATTTTAATTTTAGACATTGGTTCTCTAAATTATTCTAATTTTCTCTTGTGCATTGTCTCCAAGAAAATTTTTCTCTTCATATTTACCTTCAACTGTCTACACAGTATGTAATAAGAGGTAGATTTGGGTACCACATGGGTTGTTGTTACGACTTATTGTTGTTGTCAGTAGTGCTGCTGTTTGGAGGTAGATTTCATGGTGGAATTGGTGGTGGTGATATCACAAGTGTTGCAATAAGGTTGAGATTGGCAATTTGGGGATGTTGCTGGGTGATGGATTAAGGCCTGGAGGAGTTATGACTTTTTGAATGGGATGGAATATTGCAGTTTGCTGGTGGTGCTGTGTTAGGGGTGTTGTGAAGGGTCTTGATATCAGTGAGGTTTTATTTGGTTTTGGGTACCGTGTGACAATAATACTCTGAGGTTTGGTAGGAGATGAAAATTGTGTTGAGGTCTTGCATTTTTGCTAAGATGTAGAAGTTTTGTTTTGGTGGCCCAGCATAGCATTAAGTTTTAGCACTATTCTATAGGTGTGGGTTGTGGTTGAGATTGTCTTCTTGATCTGACTCCTCTTTTCTGTTCAAAATTTTTTGGAAAATTATTTTCTTCTTGGAAACAAACACTATTTCGCTGATAGCATAGTATTTTATTGAGTGGTGTGGTATCATGTTGTGGTGTGCTTAGTTTCTCTAGTGTTGATATGCCCAAATGATATGTGGTCGGACCTTTGAAAATAATGTGTGTAGAACTTGATTTTCTTTGTTTTTATTCATTTCAAAAATTTATCATGACTCACAAGATCAACACCTGATATTTTGTGTCCAGAACACAATGATTTTCAATAATCTAACAGCATCATGATGCAGAGAAAACTTATGAAGAAATGCATGCTGAGATATCTCACAAAGAGGGTGATGTAAGCCAAGTGGATTACATTTGATTTTTGTCATTTTTTTACTGAGAACCTAATTTTAATGATCGTCCTGATAAAGGAGCATTATCATGCTCATAATGCTCCAGCTTAAGTAGCTTTGGCACACTAACCTGGCAGTGACACTTAACTGTGGCCCTTATGACCACACTTTGATAAACTAGGTCAACAAATCCAAAGAGATCTGTGTCTATCTCAGCTTGTATTCTCATAATCTTTTTTGGGTTGGAATTATTTGTCCACAAAAAACAATGGCAGTAATTTCCCCTGCATTTGTGCAACAATACTTTTCAGAGCAACTTTTACATAAGACTGATCAACACTGAATAATGGAAAATCACCCTTGATTTATTTCTAACTTCCAGCCATATAAGTATGAACATAATCAACGAACAAACTGGACTGATGAAAGCACACATAATAACTTTCAACTCATGTTTGGCATTAATTTTCCTGGTCTTTGACATGCCAATTTTATCACCAAATTTGAAAGTCTCTGAAACATGGCAAATGACAAAAGCATTTGAAAAATGAAATTTTGGAAGATTGTTGTCATAGCATTAAAGATGAAAAATCACCCTTGGAGATCAAACATATTCTTCATGTCATCATCTTTTACTTGGTATTGTTTCACCAGTCTGAATGCAGTATCATTACAACATAGCATTCCTCACTTTAAGGTACAAATTTGCAGGTCGCTTCAAGTATCACTCTTTGTCATTAAATTTCATTTCCCAAGCCAATGATGAGGCAATCATACACTATGCTCACATGAATGGATTGCCTATTTTATCTCTGCCAACCAATGTAAAGAGATGTTTCCTCTCCTTGATCACTTTCACACTGCTTTAGATGTGTGTTTATTATAATCTCCTGACAAATGTCCTCTAAGGTCATAAGGATTTTGCTGCCATCCAACTTCAGTACAAAGATGCTCACTGACCTTATTGTTGACATTAATTTCACCATCACCCCCACAAGTATTTCATTATGAAAATGCCTAAACAATTTTTCGACTTTTTGGTTAGAGTAGAAAAAATTTCTCCGTATTTACACTGTTTTTGTTTCTTGCAACTGCTTTTGGCATTTTCCATGTATTGAACTTTCCTTTTCCTGCAACGTATCTTTGAATGACTCACATGAAAAGCACTTTTTTATTGGCGAATTTCATCATTGTTGTTTGGTAGTGTACCTTTCTTGTTGGCAAATGGAAATGATGTTGCCTTATTATTGCATCTTTCTTTGCTGCTGGATGGAATAAGCATTGCTTTCATAGTGCATCTTACTTTGAGAAATATATTCAGCTTTGCTTTTCTTGTGCACCGTTCTTTGCTGGCAAATAGACTCAGCATTGATTTTGTAGTGTAGTGCACCATTCTTTATTTACAAATTAAATCAGTGTTGCTTTCATTTTGCATTGTTTTTGCTTACTGATTGAATTTGCATTGCTAGCATAATTTTCCCATTTTTAATTGAATGGCTGTAATTCTTGTAATATGCTCAGTTTCTTGAATCCTCCTTATCTACCTTTGCATTTTTAATAATCTTGAATAGCTCTTTTTGTATTATACTTCTTTTTCATTTAAGTTGCTCTTCCTTGAACCTTCTCAGTTCCAATATGATGACTGCCCTGTTATAGAACAACACTGTGAGAATTCATTTCTAACAAAATTAGAACAGTCAGAATATTCGATGATATAGAATCACTCCACTGAATCGGTCTCCTGTCAATGTAGAAGAAGACCTGTCAAAGTGTGATAAATGCTCAAGTAACACTGTCTGATATTTTCTCTAAAAAACAATTGTTTTGATAAGTAACATGAAATAAATTGCATTAGCGAAAGCATCAAGAAAATGCATCAATCACATGAGATCATCATATTGATTGTGTACTGGCAATAGAAGTTAATGTTCAAGCAATAAACTGTTACTATTTGTAAACTGTAAACAAAGAAGTTTTCATTCAAAAATAGTACCTAGGTGATGTGAAATGATGATGTAGTTATTTTTTTGTGATTTTAGCTTGTTGTTTGCAAGCAATTTATTATCATTACTGGTGATCAGTGCATGCAGTAAAGTTTGCAATTTCTAATTCTTGTCAAAATAGTTTTTTCATTTAAAAGATATTACTATCTATATATCTGCAAGTAGAAGGCTCTCACTTTTCATCAAAGATATTGTGTATGTAGAGATAGAGTTCACACCATTGGTATGATTCTTAACATAGAAAAAGTCATGAAAACTCTACAATCTACATACAATTATTTTGTTCACTTGCACGAGACTTCCTTTTTTCCACACCATTTATGCAATGTCTATGTTCAGAAAGTACCTGTGAATTGCAATACCATCTAATCATCTGAACAATTTTAGACAAGGGTACGCATTCTCATCTGGAAGTTTGCTTTTAAAGTTCTGGCCCATCTCATTGCACAACGTTTTGCTCACTTGGCAAACAACTGGGAGTAATCCTGAGAGGGCACATATTGGTTAGTTTGCTTAGCCTATGATGCTCAACAAACAACTAGATCACAATCACAGCCAAATGATAACATTTCATTGCAATTATTAGCAACTTTATCAGATTAACTGCCTTTGGGCCCTTGACAATTTGATTGTTTTGGCTATTTACTAACAGCACCTGAGTTAACAATGGTGCTTTCAGACTTTGACATGATATGAACAATCTGGTTGGTTGGTCATTTTCAATTGACCCCGTTTGCCACCTGAAACTTTCTATGCTTCAATGTAAAAAAACATCAAAATGAAGATTGAATGCAAAATATTTTCAGTACAGTAGAAATATTTGGGTGAATATCCAACCTTTGATGAATCAAAAAGCAAAATAAATGCATTAGAGACATAATTCACTACTGCAAAAAAGCACAGATCTATCAAGATGAGATTAATGTTAATGATTTGATTAATACACATTTTTGTCAATCATCTGTGCAGATCAGCCAATACTTGTCGGTCTGCACACCTTTACTATGCCCTTACATCTATTGTTTGTGCAGTCACATAATTGGAAACTTTTGCCATTGTAATACGTATGACTGTTGGACCAATAGTAATGGATCTTCATGCTCATGGTTTTTTATCTTGTTTAAAGTAGTATTTTGAAGAAAATGCTTTGAATAAGATTCAATGAGGTTAAGATGGAATGCCTTTATTTACTTCATACAAATCAAACTAAATAAAACCTTTTTTATAATTTTCACTTTCTAGCATATTTGGTGCTCACTTATTGTAGACTATGATTGAGCTAATAGCAGTTTTGTATCATAAGTCTGTGGGCATCCAGATGTCAATTCAACAAATCATTCTGCTCTCACTTTCATCAAAATTTTTACGCCAAATGTCTGTCTAGGTAACAGGACCATATGTGGAGGAGACTGTTGAATTGCCTGAAAGAAGAGTGCTGAGAAAGTGGGAGCCCCTTAGTCAGATGTTTTAAGTAAGATAAATACTTAACATTGGTGATGTGTCCTATTTTTTACTCATGTTCATCTTGATTATTCTTAAATATTAAAAGTTGACTCAGATGGATTATGTACTGAGTCATGGGCACAAAAATTTCACATATATTTGTTGTAAGTAATTAGTTCCAGATTTTATTAGTTGAAGTTGATATCTTTAAATTACTTTTGGAAGAGCAATAACTTTTCAAAAATGAGCCTCACCTTTTCTTACATGCTTCTTCATAAATCTACATGAAGTTGTATTCTTTTTTGTATTATTTTTGTTGTAACTTCTTTGCAATTAGCTTGATTTGCCCTACTTCAACATGCACTTCATATCCTCGCTATGGTAGGGTCTTTTTGTTGACACCCTGATGCTTCAAAGGCATCACACTAACTTCATCAAATAGAATACAAGCCAAAAAATTATCCTCATGCACTATCCTAATATTTACCTAAGCGTAGTGTTGAACAGAAAATACTAAGTAGTACTTTTTCGGTTATCATTTCTGTAGAGATACTTGTACAATTTTTGTGAGTTAAGCTTATGTTAAAAATGAGCATGGAAGGGCAATGCTAGTCCCTTTCATCCAAAACAAAACCTTGTAGATTCTACATGGTGTAGGTATGCTTATACCCTTCTCAAGAGTGTTCTCTTGGCTGGGGCAATGGAGGCCTGTTCCAGGGAATCATGTCTGTGGGATTATGGACAATAGAGACCTTTCAATGAGGATTCCTTGCCACTTGGGTTTTTACCTTTTACTTTTGAGCAAAGGATACTTTTAATTTTTAGTACGTAGAGGTATTCTTGACCAATGTCACTCGCCCCCACGAATGGAGGATCTGGTAAAAATTGGGAAAAAATCCTTTTTATTGGACAAAAAAACCACGTGTAGTGACAGTAACAAACTGATAAGTCTGTTAATAGTGTACATAAGTGTAAGTGTCTATCAAAGAGGGAGATGACACATAAAAACAACATTTATGAACTGATTAAGTTTGATTGTTGAAAAAGGGTGTGACTTTTCTGATGTCTAATCTTTCAAATTTTGTTCCGCATTGAACCCTGATAGTCCCATTGTAAGAACTGATGCAATAGTCCAAGGATCACATTCATACCAACTTTCACCTTTGTAGAGGATACCTCTTTTCTAAGAGGCACTTGATCACCAACTGTATAATCCCAATCATGAGGTGAGGGATTTTCCCA
>JALLPC010000862.1:0-12114 GCA_036940045.1 Stephanocyclus meneghinianus | reverse complement strand
TTTCAACAAGTACATTGCTTTTTTTGTTTCCTTTATTTTTCATCAACAAATAGCTTATAAACTTTCTGACATGTGGTACAACCATATGGTATGGTAAGGGTCAGAATTGAGTTTGAACCATAATATGTTAGATATCTTTGGTAACTGGTGTGGCTTTGATTCCTACCCACTGAGTTGCCAAGATTTCATGACCCTTTGGCCCTATCTTTAGAGCTTGAAACCAGCTCCATAAATACTCAGGTCATCGGGATCGCTGCCTCAAATGAGATGCCATCATGAGTCTAAAATGAGATAATTGTTCAAGTCCAATATGTAGAAGTTGGCATGTTTTCTATGCTCTATGCCATTGTCTGTGTCAAAAATTGAAAGTGTTGAAAACTATGGGACAGCACGTCATGATGTTAAATTGTTGTGCATCCATCTGCAATCATTTTTTCTTGCCCTATAAGGTAAACCTCATACAGACTCTCTGACATCATTACAAAAGCAATTTCTTGGGAATGTATACAATCAAATGAAGGAAAAGTGTGTCATGTCCATAGATGCTCTAAGTCCAGCAAATCACTAAAACTCTATTCTGACCTGTATTATATTCCAAAAATCATCTTGAACACATGCCATATAAGAAGAGAAGTTTGTCATGTAAGTAATTTCACTTTTTTGGTCATTGTTATGCCATCATACACTTCTTAATAGTTTCTCAATAATCTTTCATCTACATTGTTTCCCCATCAATATTGATCATACCATGATGACATCACTCTAATGGCTGATTTTTCTTGATCTCAAGCTGGTGAGGATGAAAACTCAAAGAATTGTGAGTGTTTTGCAGCTGCCTTTGTGACTTCTTCCTGTCGAATTTCAATGCATTTCAAACATGAATTGACTTCAACTTGGTAATGTGATGTATCTATTTCTGTTAATTGTGACATGTCTCAACTGTTTTGACATGTCTGAACAAGATATTTCAAAAAGGTTTAGTACAAAATGAACTCCACTAGTGGTCTTACAAGAAACATATTTCCTACCATGACTAACGTAGTACCATTAGTTCTGTTTGAATCATTTTACCACAAATGTTGGGACAAATACATCAAGATGTATGTTCTAGTGGCAATACAAACAGACAGCAGTAAATATAAGGAAGAAATAATATTTATTCATCCCATTACATCATTAATGTTCACTTCAAAGACAAAACAATATCAGCATCATCAAAGTACTCAAATTTCCTGATGCTTTCGAAGCTGTGTCCTCAATAACCTACATTGGCGTGGCTGTAGATGATATGGTTGTAATTCATTCAACACATCAGTTACAGAAGAAAGAAAGTTATCACTTAATGGCAGTGACACTTAGAATGACATTGACATCAAGTCATCAATAATTGGATCAACTTTGTCTCCATATTCATCAGTGGGTGCAGGACTTTGCATATCACTACTAGAAATTCTCCCACACACAAAATCAGCTGGTGGATTCAAACTTTTATTGCAAACCTCATCTTTGATCCAATCATATAATAGACTAATTTGAGTATAAACTCCTGGAAATTTGGGCGCAGCACACCGTATCCCCATGAAACAACACCAACAAGTATGTCATCACTTCCATCACCACTTACTCCTTGAATAACAAGTGGGCCACCAGAAATGCCCTGGCATGAATCTTGCCCCACATCTGTAGCACACATCATGTTGTCAGTAATTTGTCCATTGTAGGTAAATTCCTCACCCCAAAAAGTTCCACTACTGTTATTACAATCCTCATTTGACATGACATAGATATCAATGGACATGAGCACATCTGATGACTCAAAAGTAAAATCATCAGAAGTCATATCACCCCATCCCATTACTGTGACACTCTCTCCCACTCTGGGGCTATTCTTATCAGCATTCAATTTGACAAGAGGAACATCTAAGGTGGTTGGCCATTGAAGAAGGATCAAGATCAAATCACTATTGAAGGTTGAGGTATTGTACTCAGTATGAGGAGTCTCCCTCTTGATTGGTACAGATTCACCATCGCTTGAGCTCAGATTGTGACGGCCAATGCCAGTTGAGCTTAATAATCCTTGGCAGTGAGCCGCGGTAAGGACCATATCAGGAGCAATGAGGGCCCCACCACATACATGACCAAACATGTCTTGGAGGGAGATAGTATATTGATATTGTGAGCTCTGGGTCTTAGAAATGTCATAATGAAAATCGATTTAGTAATCGATCAAAACAAATAGTGAGCAAAAATTTGAAATGCGAATGATATGCTTACTTCATTCCCATCAATTATCCTGGAAACAACATTTGGGAGACCTTGAACCTGTGCAGCAGAGTTGGTGGTGTTGTGAGAGGACCCACCCTGAGTCATGACTAAAATGACTGCAACTGACAAGGCAACAAGTACTACTCCCAGTTTGGTGGCCTTGGAGAGGAAAGGGGTGATACAAGTGTGTGTATTGCCAGTGGCCTCATTGGCGGTCACCCTGTCATTGCCAGCAATGGAAGGATTCTTGGGATCATTTGTCGAATTGGTGGAGGGGTGTTGTTTTCAGGGGGAAAATCTGACCATGGTTGGATCTGTAATGGTATGGTGGTAACTTGCAATCTGATACTCAGAGAAAGGAGTGAAGGAGTGGATCAAACTGGAGTGATGATTTGGCTTATGAGATGTATCCCAAGTTATTAACATTTACCCTCTATTCATAATGTTTATTGGAGATCTCTTCCATCCATCGATTCATGTTTGTCCTGGTCATGATCATGGTACTGTTGATGGTCTTGATCATGATAGATCACACATCACAAAGTCGGCTATTGGCATTCAAGACTTATATGCATACACAATTGAAAGAATTGCTTTGCTTGGTCCATGAGTTGGCCATGGGCTTTTAGTGATTGTATTTAAACAATGTCTATCACCAGCCCCCTCCGGGTGCAGAAAAGTGATTGACATGTCTGATTGAAGTAGCAGGAATTCGGATGTTGCATGAAAAGCTGTCTTGTTTGGAGTGAAGAACAAGGTGGTGATCCACAGCAAAGGATCGATAATCTTGTGTGGTTATGTTTGTGGGCGGGTTGGATGATGTGCGAAATAAAACGAAAATCAGGCAGCTTGCAACTGCACACAACAACATCATGTTGTACCACATTGTCATGCACACAAACTTTGAGATGCCCGGATGAAGGCAATTAACAGAGTGACTGTGTATTGTCTTTGTTGGTGTTTTGGGTGTGGAGTTGCCGCAGGATGGCTTCAATTTGGATGAGGAGCTTTCATTATGGGCGGAAGTATGTGGTCTAAATCTGAAGGAAGCATGATGTTGTTGGGATGCAGAACAAAAGCACAGGCAATTCGTTGGTGTACTTTATGGTACAATACCATAGGGCAAATACAAACTTATAGAAACTACCTCTCGTTCTACCTCTCTAGGTAGAGCTAAATTCTAGTAGTTCTGATTGTATGGTATTGTACCCAAGCAAATTTGTACGAGTGCCTTCAAAATACATCAATGGTACCATACCATTGATTAAACCCTGTGCGGGAGCAAACACCAAATCTATTGCTATCCAACCTTCTGCAACCTACTTCCCAAGTCCATCTGGCACCTAAATCTCCACCAGATTCCACCCCAATCACCAAGCTCCGCATTCCAATATCAATCCCTGCTATTGGCATAAGTTGACATACACCCCACCTCATTGTTCACCAACAAGGAGGCCTCCCCCTACTAACAAGACATAAACATCCTAATTTGTTCCGGCAACATTGGCAATGCTGAACCCAATAGAATCATCACTGTGAATGATGCTGTGAATCCTACTTGTAGTATCCAAGAAAGCCATGCCTTGTTGCCAAACAAGAATTTGAATAGTAATTGTGGGAATGCAAGAAGTGGCAAATGCTGAGGGAGAAACAAGACAGAGCATGGCTGACCTCAATAAGAATGTGGATGGGTTTAGTCATAGTAGCATCAAGGGGGGCAACGGAAGAGGAGGAGGGGGTATGAAAAAAAAACAAGACAAAGAGCATTTAGGTGTGAATGGTGGATAAAGTGTGTTTGGTTTTCAAGGGTTGACTCACACACTAAAATATGAGGACACATCGCTAGGAGTTACTCATTGGTTGTTTGCTTGAATGTTGTAAGTTTCTGTCATGAATTTTTGAATTATCTTTCATTTTTATTTCAAAATGTTTGCACTTATATATGAACTCATATTCCAAGCTTGCCATTCTATGTCAATTACATTCTACTGAAGTGAACTTAAATCAAGTCCAATCATTATTACCATGAGTCAATATCATAGAACCTTTCTATGGTGTAAATACCTATATTTATGTACATATCAATGTGAAAAAAGTTCCAAGAAGCCAAAGACATTAAAGGTCATAGTTTTCTCATAGAAAAAAGATCTATAAAGATATTACTTGTGATTGCGATGTGATTCGTATTCAAATTGCTAACTAGACAGCTGGAAAAAGGTCTAATCACATAATAGTAATGGTGTGGAAAGTTGCTATCTATGATCACAATGTCAGTATTTAAAAAAGGAGATATAAAGTGATTTTTAAAAAGGTCTAATCACCATCTACTACACTTTACTGACTATCTGCAAACAAACCTTGAGGTACAGTCCTCAAGACTACGATGGAAAAAGTTCCCTAGATATAAAAAACATCAGAACTCTACCTCCCGACCACCCAAATCATTATCAGCCCTAGCATTAACATCCAATGTAGCAACTGACTCTGAAACACCAACACCACCAAAATTCCTCTCAAAACCATCCACTACCTACTGCCTATCCACTGTTCTTGCCCTCCTTGCCACCCGTCTTATTCGGACTCTTTGAAAATTCCAGCCACCCCACTTCCTTTCATCAGCCTTGTTCCAAGCTGAACTTGGAGGGAGCCTTGCTTTGTGTTCTGCCATGCCATGCTTCAGAATTTCACTGCAAGCCACCTTTCTCGACCATGTCCTGCTTATCTGCCCTTCATCTTTTGCCCAAACCCAAACATAGCTCACAGTCAACTTGAAATAATAGTTGCAACACAAAAAGAACTCTGAACAAAGTCCTGGTTTACCTCTGCTGGGATTACCAATCCAGGAGCCTCCATCATCTTTCAAAAAATTGACTTCCACTTAATGTCCAACTCGTTAACCAACTTCTTCCATGGCAAACTGAACCCTTGAGCTGTCAGAAAGGCTTAGCAATGACAGCTGTGTTATCTACAAGAGCAGCCATACCCTTCAACCACATCCTCCAGCCATTCAAAGGGGTCACTTTGGCAGGAAATGCTAATAACTCTGGGACACACCAAAACTTACCCTGGTAAAAATGTGTTCTTCCTCTGCAGAATATCAATCTCCTCACCCTTCCATACAACTTCTGGTTCAATGGGATGGTTGCCAACCACATTGCCTACTTCATACAACTATTTCATGAGTAAATCTTGCAAATTCTTGAGCCTCTCATCTAGGATGGGAGAATTGATACCACCATCAGCCTTCACTTTCTTATCAATAGAACTACTTACTGCTTCATCAACAAGAGGAAAAACATTGCCAACATCTTCCTTAATACTGTTGGCAATCTGTTCAAGCCTGTTGTTATGGCACAGTTGTTAGACAAAAGGAGGGATCCAGTTACATTTGGGACATGGCTGTCAAGCTCCATTGTTACACAGTCCTTCAACCTAACACAAAGAGGACTGCTAAAAAGAGACATTTAATTGAAAGGTTGTTTTGTATGTTCTTGACAGATATTCAAGATCCACTCATGATGATGAACCATTGAGGGGAGTAGCAATGATAAAACCCTCGGGTGGTCATGATCTGTATTCTTATGTGAGAGCAAAATCTTACCAAAAGTTACTTTCATGCCTTCAAGAATAATTGGATCATTTGGAACCTTCCAATGTGGACAAGGCATATTAAAGTTGGCATGCATTGGGTCCTTGACAGACAAGAGTTGTCCCAGATCGTAATCTCCCCCTGCAGCAGAATGAAAGTAAATGTTTAAAATCTTACCCACACTCCATTCTCAGTGGCAAGCAATGGTTGTGAAGAGAGGAGGAGCCATGGTGGCCAAAGCTGCATGTCTGTCACTTCCTTTCCAAACTCCATGGATGTTGAAATGGGACAGATGTACATAGTTCCTGATTGTGTTGGCATAATGAACACCCATCTCATGAATGTGGTGTGCATATGTTTGGGCAGCAGTCTTGAACTGTGATCCTGAGTTGATAAAAAGCTTCTCTGTTTTTGCCAGTGCTTCTGCATTGAGGCTCATATAGCAGGCAAGGGCAGTGAAAATACAATAGAATGATTTTCTTAGGGTTAGCATAACAAGTTTTTTCTTGATCAAACTCACCAGTCTTGTCCATCTTTGTCCCATCATGATGGAGGAGATATTCCTCTTTTCATGTACTGTGCAGGGAAATGCTGTCAACATTAATGGAGCAAGCCATCAAATGCTACATGAGAAGGGAAAAACACCACACAAACACATTACCTTCATCAACAGCTCAGCACAGAAGTAGCTTAAAAAGAGTGATACTGATGGAATTGGCTTCCCTCTCATCCACATTTCCCATTATTTTCTGATCTGCATTGTCTTTCTTGTAGCAGGCAACTAATGTATCACACTGCTGGTAGAAATTGGTGGAGATGCATTGGTTGGCAATAATAGATCTCCATTTGAGAGCAGTAGGGAATTTGCTGATGTGAGATGGGCAGTAGAACTTTCCACCCTCTTTTGCATTCTTCATGGTGGCAAAAAATGCAAGGATGTACTTTGGGTCAAGACGTGCATAGACAAGGTCATATTGGTCAGGAGGGAAGTAGTAAATAGTAATGGTGGGAGTTTGTCTTATCTTTGATGGTGACAACAAAGATGGATTTGTTGGTGATGTCCAGGTAGTTCTCTTGAAGCCATTTGATGATTTGCTGGAGATGGGATCAATGGTCCTTGCTGACAGCATCTGACATTTCCTGATCTGGTGTGCTGCAGAGAGATCAGCACCTAAGACAGTGGGAGTGCTGTCATTGGTGTCTCTTTAATGGGGAAAGATCCGCCCCCATTGTGCCACTGTCAATTGCAGTTTGCTTGTTGTGATGACATTAATTTGATGGTGGTTGCAGATATGGGGATGCTAAGACAATGAATTCATTCTGCAGCTATGCACCAGAGCAGCATGAGGGTGGACAGAAGACTATAGTGGCAATGGGTGAGAGGGGATGGGAACAAGATTATTTTGTTTGGGGATGACGGGTGAGAGGGGCACATTTTTTATGGGTGACATTATCCTGTCTATGATTCCTGTACCCAGTTTTGATTTCAAAATTTGGCACTAGCCAACAGTATAGAATCTGTTTATGACTTTGACACAATCAGACAATGAGGAATATTTTTCTAACATTTTCACATGTAGACTTTTTCTAATGTGGCAAAATCGTAAATTTTTTTTGATGACGGCTAGCATAAAAATTGTGACATCATCTAAAATACTAACAATGGGTTTGATGGACAAAAAGATCCACAGATTGTTTTCAAAGCAGGACTAAAGTGAGCTTTCCATGTCCAGCAATTTCTTTATGCCTTTTTCAGCCACCTTGTACTGATTAAGGGTTTGATGTTGAATCTAGTATCCAAGAGGGCTGGACATCTTTTTGTTATTTGCCTAAATAATCGCATCATGTTCAATTCTGGGATTGTCTACCATATCATCATAAATGAAAATATTTGTTGGACACATTCAGTTAGTAACAAATCATAGAAGTCCTATTTAATCAAGATATCATTCAGTGAATTATCACTAAAACTCTGAGAGAGACATTAACCTGTTTGTATGTCAATTCCTTTCAATTAAAAGTAATCTAAAACTGATTGTTGTTGTAGCTTGAAAAAAACTATCTTTGATTCTATGCCAGACTGCAGATCCAAACTTGGCATGTGGACCAAGCTTGCATATACATGGCAATGGTGTGCACACCAAATTTGCATTCAATAGAGACCACTGATTTTTTTTTGCTAACTGTGAGACCACCTTGCACACTGATTTTTGTACATAAATTGTATGCACACCATTATCTGCTGTGCACCCACATAGTTAAATTGTGCATTCATGCTGTTTTGGATTGCAGTGAGTCATTTGCATGCAAACTTGGTTGAGACCATTGATTACTTTATGTGTGCAGACCATGTGCAAATGATTTTTTGTGCATATCCCTGCCCAAATTTCAATGCAACTGCATGGGAATGGTTCTTTTCAGTTTTTACTATAATCATGGTTGCCCTTTTGGTGTATGGGGTTCTGCAATTTTGTGAGTAGATTATGTACTTGCACAGAATGTGGATGGTTGATTATTTTACGGAGATACAAGATGCAAGCTAGTCATTTTGTAAAATTTGTGTGCTTGCCACTTTTGACTTTGATAGCCCTTCACTCAATTTTAATCATGGGTGGAACTGTTCATCCAATTTTGATATATTTACTTCTACTTCTGTGCATGCAATTGGCACACATGCTTAGTTGACCAGGGTGCAGCAGGGATGGTTGATGAGTGTTGGTTTGTACCAAACATCCTCACCAGTGGTTTCTGGTGGTGATCCCTCACATGATCGATTCATGCATAGGTGTGGGTATCTAATTTTACATCCAATCACATGCACACCAAGTGAGGAGAGTAGGCAAGTTTTGGCATTCAAACAGTTTGAAAATTCATCTTTTATGTGCAATTCATATTTGTTTGTATGCAAATTGGATGGGGACAGTTATTCCTTGGCAGATAGACTGCAGNATCTAATTTTACATCCAATCACATGCACACCAAGTGAGGAGAGTAGGCAAGTTTTGGCATTCAAACAGTTTGAAAATTCATCTTTTATGTGCAATTCATATTTGTTTGTATGCAAATTGGATGGGGACAGTTATTCCTTGGCAGATAGACTGCAGTTTTATGTGTGACTTGCGTGTACTCACCTCATTTTCAGTTTTGTATTATGGCATTGGTGCTAAAACATACAATATCAACCACTGATACATGATTATGTTACAAGTTTGAGACCATTGGCCCCACTCATAATTTGATGTATATTTTTGCATGGGATCTTGCATGCACAACATGTTTTGTGGGTGCAATGGGGATTACCTTATCTTGGCCAACCTGATTTTTGCTTGTCGTTAGCTTTCCCTGCTGTAGAGATGGTTATGTATTTTGGCTTGTATTGTTTTGTTTTTGGCTCATCACGCTTCTGCAATGTAGAATTGATGAACTATGCCAGAATGAAACTGGAGGGGCATACTACAATTATTTGATAATCTTTTGCAATATGTCAAATGTTTGATGGTGTCACATTATGTGAACTGCTTGTAAAAAGTAGAATGATATTATACATGTCAGTAGATCATCAAAATAAGTCTCACTTCCATTTAACAACAATATCATCTTGTTGTTAGCACACAGATGGTGGGTGCCTTTATTTTTTCTATACTATATATGTGGTTTGTGAACCATTATTTGGATAAGCAAGATCAATACTGGGTTCTACATTTGGTGTAAGGCCTCCTCCAATTAAATGTAGATGTGTTTTATTGTATGATGGTAAGATCACAACCATGACCCAATAGACATGGAACCAATTTTCATATTTTGGACAAGATTATCAGTCATGCCTACAAGACTTTAAGGGGCAGGAATAGTGACGCAGTGAAAGATCTCATGCCATGTATGATTATGTGAGTATGACTCTATATGAGCAGTTACATGAGCGTCTGCAAAAAATAACTTTCTTGTTCAAAAAAGGTGAAGGTCTCCATAACAAGAAGGCAAGAGGCATGAAAAAGTCAACTGAGGTTCAGAGTGGACAGAATTTATTTTGCAGACAGTTGTGGAAGATGTACAAATGAGTTGCATGTACTCTTTTTGTTACTGTTACCTAAAGGCAGTAACGGGCAACAACAAAGTAATTTTTCAGTAACTCAGTAAGTTACTAAAAAAGTATGTAAAAGTCATTGTCACATCAAGGCGGTCATTGTTATGTCCTTGTGCAACTCCTACTAATCTCATAAGCATAACTTACTGTCCATAAGTGATTACTGTGCCTAAATAAACATGCCCTTGTGTGATTTTGTTTCAAATGCCAGCAATGTTAAGAATTCAGTCAATTACTGTCAAAACAACAGTAATAAACTGAGTAAACAGTAATGACTCAGTAACTTGACAGTTATCTGCAACCTACATGTACAATAATGGAGAAACAAAAAGGAAGTCACCCTCAGTCTGTTGTATTTATTTCTCCATGTAAATTCTGTGTCACAAGTATTGCTCCCTTACAACTAATTGCATGGGCATTGGCTTGTTGGTGAAAACATTACTCTCTGGAACACACCACTTATACACATTCATAACAAAGAGAGATCAACAAACAGCAAAACTAAGATGACTGATATATGAAGTCTGTCTTGCTTCTTATATCTTTTGTTACTTAACGGTTACTAAATTTTCTTTACAGTATTCAATCTTTCTTGAGTTCAGAGCAAAACAAAGTAATAAAATCACTTTTGATTTCATGAATGATTATAATTAACTCCACTGCTTTATTTGGGGCTTGATAGAACAAATGATGGGATGTAACAGAGTTGCTCACAAGTTTCAGCTGTCTCCAAATTTTAAGCATAAGGGCCCTGTTATATCAGATCATATGTTTCTCAAGGCAAATGGCAAATACATTACAGTGGGGTTATGCATCTATCTCCACACAAACAGTGTGTATTTGCACAGTAATTCCATCCTTTCTTGTAAATGAACTAAAATTAAATTCTATAAGCTTTTCTCATGATGAGAGAAGACAAAACAAACTTCTACAACAAAACACATTTTTGTATTATGTTCAATATAAAAATGACTGCATTGCCACTGGAGTTTGAGTGATTCAGGACTCACATGAAGCTTTAAATGTAAATTGGTACATACTGCTGCTCCAGGTTAATCTGACTAGGCATGTTGTACAAAAGAATTACTAACACATTAACTCCTGTACAATCAAAAATGTTACTGACTGAATTGCATGACTTAGAAAAGACACTAACCCTAATGCTAACGCTCATGCTAACCCTAAGCGTAACCTGGCAGTTAATAACTGTCATTAGTGTGGGTGATGGGCCTTTGTAACTGATACTGACAGGTCATGTCACCATGTCTGCTTTGAATATCACAAACCATACTATACACAACACACCATGATGGGGGCATCACTTCCTCCCTCTTCAATCCAAAGGGGGGTGCACCCTAAATTGTTTCTCACTTTTCTCATAGTCTGGACTTCACCAGTACTCAAAAGTGGGAACAATATTTTTAACCTTGGCGATACAATGCAAAATGGGAGAGATGCCCATCGATGCACTTGAAAACTGTTGTTATGGAACCAACCTTTTCAGCACTTATTTCAAGCACTAGAAGTGTATTCTAGAACAAACGCTTCAAACTGTGCACAGATCTAACTGTTACCTGTGCGCAGTTCGAAGCAATTTTACTAAGTCCTACTCAATCCTTTGCAATAGTGTCTACAGCATCATAACCTGTGATGAATCGGATCCACCAATTCAAATGATCTTAAGCAAACGATCCATCAATCAAACAAACCATGGCTGATATGTTTCCCAATCCTCCACCCAGCCCATCCAACAGTGCTGGCACGTCCATTTGGGGTCCGTGCTATGCTCTAGCTGCAGAAGGGGCTCCTGATGTGCATCCATCATCACCAACACATGCAATTGTGATGGAGACGTCTCTACAACTCCGCTGGCTTCTGTGCCTATCCTAAGCAGTTTGTCAACGTTTGTTACCATTTACATTTTTGAATACAAAAGCAGTAGAATTGAATATCAGTAGAAATAATCAATCACTTCATTTTAATTCAATTCTTTATCAAAAGAATCGACCGTACATCTCTAGTCCTAAAACACCATAGGACATCTTGATCAAGATAATGCAGTCTCTGGACAGAAACCAATACCTACAAAACAATGACGAAGAACGACTGAAACAAAATGCATACTAACACTGCCAAGAACAAAGCAAAGACTCAGCCTCCAAACTCATCCAATGGG
>JALLPC010000861.1:0-11114 GCA_036940045.1 Stephanocyclus meneghinianus | reverse complement strand
ATTACTTTAATCACAATAAATTCATCAAAATTAACTTATAATAGAATAAATTTTGAGACCATTTGGGCACGTGGGACCATTTGGGACCAGCTTTAGTGTACACCTTTGAGAAGTCATTGGTTATGAGATCCGTAGGAGGGGAAGGCTATGGACTGTCTAACAAGATTAACTGTAACACTGATGCTTTGTTGAAGCTTGTTTTTACTCCACCAGCTGCCTCAGAAACACCTCAATTGCCACCAGTTAATGTTGAAACATTGGTGAATGATGTATCTGCAGGAATGGATTATGATGTTGATCAAGAGAAGGATGTTTTGCCTCGTTTCAAGGAAAAGGCTACTGAAATTAAGCAACAAGTTTTGGATGCTACAATTTGCAAAAATATGGAACAACTCTGGAAAAGAACTTTTACTGCAGGCTTTCATCATGGACATTTTAATTTTTTGCCTTCCTTGTGGCACTGCCCCCCAAAAGAAGAAACACTCTATCAGATGAGTAGTCAGTCAGATGAAGTCCCTCCATTAAAGCTCCAGAATGCATGACAAGTAAATATTTTGATATGTACAGTGAAAGTTTATCTAGGATGAGGAGGATGGCTGTTGTGAAATATTTTGATTTGGAGCATGAAGTTTGCAAACCTAGGGATGCACAGAACTATTGGAATGACAGTACTGACACTAAGCTATGGAATGGGATTTGAAACAACCTTGGACCCTATTTGGTGATTGAGACAGTATTACCAAAGGCATGGGTATGTATTGCAGAACAGTCATAATGTGTCATTGACTTGCTACTTGTCACAATAAGCTATTCAAGAAGGGTGATTTAAGACCTTGAATATTAAGTTAGTTTTGTAGAGATTTATTATGTAGATCAAGTTCAAATCATTTAAGCTGCACAGTAGGGAAAAGAGATTTGTTATGCAGATCAAGTTCAAATCATTTAAGCTAAAAAGTGGGAAAATCAGCTAATAGACAGGGAATATCATTCTAACCCAATGGACAGTAGCTTGCTAAAGTTGATCATCTATTGAACTCAACAGTCTTTGATTTGGAATTGTCTTGTAAAAGTCACCTTTGAAAGATTCCTTCTCTCCTTTCTATGTTGGCTCAGAAAGGTCATCTTTGAAAGGGTTGCTTGAGTATGGTTTATGTAACATGATTACCTTGTGGGTGTTCATATTACTTGGATATATATTTGTAGGAATACATACTACTGTTTCATGCCATGATACCTGCCACAATTCTCACACAATAATCATAATGATTATTCTACGTATCAAAAGGTAGGTATGCTACAAATTTTAACTTCATGCTTCCTCTGCTTTGACAAATCCAACTTTGGAACCTTCTCCAGTGAGATACTTTTCAACCTTTGGAATATTTAATAAAGGTAATTGTGTAATAATTATAAATAATGACTTGTCTAACATTATGATAATACAAAAATATAAAATACACTTGGAGTGTTATTGTCAAAGTATGGCCCCTGGTCTCTAATTAGTTTCATGAGGATGTGATTGGTGTTTTTCAAATTATCCTTGATTGAGGTTGTTTCTATCATATTTTTTTTATGCAGGAAAGGCAATTTGTGGATTTACACAAAGAAGCATGGTGTAAAGTAGACTTCTGAAAATGACTGTGACTGTCATCATATCCTTCTAGTTTGTGTATTTTTAGTGACTGACAGATGACCCTCATGTTATTTTGTAAGATTTTTTTGGTAGATTAATCCACTGCATGGTACACAATTGAGGAAGAACCATGAAAATATCATGATATTAATTGTGACAGTAGGTGTTCACCATAGAGTCCTACCAAGGAATGACTATGGCTGAAAAATCTCATCATGTTGAATTTTCAAAATAATAAGATATATTTATTCAGACAATTAATGGTGAAAAGAGTCAATTAATAATATACCAGATATGTATTTCAATGAACAAATATCCCGTTTTCCAAATATTATCGTAATTACTAATTTAAGAAACAGGCTACAATCAAGAAATAGGCAAAATTCAAAAACAGGCAATTTTTGAGAAATTGACTATTTTCAAAACTTGAAAGTAGCCTATTTCATGAAAATAGTATATTTTTTGAAAATATCAACCTCTGCTGCATAGGAATAGTATTGTTTGATGTTGAGCTCAAAAAAGTATTTCTCAAAAAGTCTGTTTCTTGAAAATGGCCAATTTTTTAAAAAATAGCTTATTAATTTTTAAAATTTGCTATTTTTGAGTTATATGCCATTTTTGAGAAAAGGGCAATTTTTGAGAAATAGCCTATCTTCAAGAAAAAGACTTTTAATGAGGGTGAGTGATATATTGTGTTTGCTCTGATAGCCTATTGAAAGATAAACTAAAGTAATATTACAGCACAATTTGAATTGAATTCATGATGTGAGGTCTTTATGTGCTGATAGTCCACATATAGCTATTGGAGCAACATATCTCATTAGAGCAAAATCATCAATCAGAACAGGGCTCTGATAATCTGGTTTTGCTCAAATATCATCTCCTCTATGAAGTAATAGTGAGATTTCATGTAGAATGTTCTGATAAGCTATTTTTCTTCAACTTGCTATTAAATAAGCTATCAGAGCAAAATAACCCTATCACATCAAAATAGCCCTACTGGAGCAATGCTCCAAAAGTCAACCAACACTAATACTCATTTTATCAACAAGAATATTATTGAATTCTTTTTGTTGATTATCTTCTGTGCAATGCTCCAATAGCTTAGTTGTTCATTATTTTCCCTCACCTTCAATGAGAATGAGGGAAATATAGTGTTTGCTCCAATATCTTTTATTAAAAGATGAACTAAAGTGATCAGCACAAGTGGATTTGATTCATAATGATGAGAAAGGTCTTCGCATGCAGAAAGCCTGTTAAATAAGCTATTGGGGCTATACAGTCTATCAGAGCAATGCTCTGATAACCTGTTTTTGTTCTGATACCAACCTCTTCCACATAGAATTAGTAAAATTTGTTGTAGAATGTTCCAATAGGCTATTTTGCTTGAATAGGCTATAAAATAAGCTATCGGATCAAAATCACCCTATCAGTGAAAAATAGCCTATCAGAGCAAATCTTTGATAGCAAACCAACACTTATACTTGTTTATATTTAGCACTTGATAATATTGATGACTCCTTTTGTTGCCTATACTTTGTGGAGTGCTCAAATAGCTATTTGTTCATTATATTCCCTCACCCTCATTTCTCAAAAAGTCTATTTCTTGAAAGTAGCCTATTTTTTGAAAATAGCTGATTAAAATAGGCTACTTCAGAAATAGGCCTAGCCTATCTTAAATTTTTGAGAATTCACCTACTTTCAGACTAAGTTGAAAAATAAGCTATTTGCAAGAAATATACTTTTGAGAAAATCAGCAGTGGCTGCCACAAACTTTTTAGCAGCAGGAGTAGTACTGGGTGTTGCAGAGCAGGGGGGGGGGTAAGAAGGAATCACACTCACAGCTCACAAACAAACTCTTAAAGGTCCTTCGGTATGCACGTGAAGTGTGTGCAGTTCTTGTTTGCAAACATTTGTGCACAAATCTTTTTTTGCAGAGTTTGTAGAGGTACAGTACAAAAGTAGCATACTGTAACTTGCTCATTGTACGTATGGTGAACAATCTTGTGACCTCTAGGTAGAAACTTGATATTAAGATTGGTATAAAAATTTGTTTTTTTTCATGCAAATAATATGTCATTTCTCCCTTTATGTAGAAACTGATACAACACAAATCTAGGGAGATTAAAATAAGAATTCAAGGTTTTTGTATACAAACAATCAAGTCATTATCAAGAAATGTCAATCTTGACAAATTGCCTGACTGTCATGAGGGTCATGAGTGGTCTACTGACTGTTATGTGGGGCAGGCAAGGTCTGTAGACTATCATCGAGAGGTCTATCATGGGTGGGGATCTAATAGTGTTGATGGGATTCTATAGATATGATAGACTCTGTGGGAGGTAGAGGGGGCTCTAATGCTTCTCTGTAATTATCTTTAGACTCCACTAGACACTTATTGTTAAATATAAGTGATTCATGGATGAATCAGCACTATCATTTAAGCCAAGCCATAAAGTGTGAGTTTGGTAATTATGAACTTATCTATTTTAATTTTTAAAACTTAATATCACATCTATCTAAAATGATGATCAGTTGCATTTTCACACCCTTTTTTCTTCAATCTCCTTTTAAGAGAGGGTGGTCAATAATCTTTGATGTGGAATTTATAGTGAGTTGGTCTATAAGCAACTCCTAAATATATAATGTTTTTTCAATGATATGTGTTATTTTTAACAAAACTCAACGTTTTCAATTGTGACATTTTCAGTAGTTCATATGCTCAATAATATTCCTACATAGAATTGGTTTTTATTTTCAATGGATAATTTTATTTTATTAGCTAACTTCATACCTCATTTTCAGTAATTGAAAAGATCATCTTTTGTTAAGAATACTGTTGTTTGTTAAAAAAGAGTTACCAATTAAGAGCAGCTTTATGCGATAAACTATTGTTTCTCCTTTTACACAGTTATAAATCAGTTTCCCTTGACCTTATAATCATTAATCTTGAAAGATTTTTCAAGATGTTTGTGTCTACTACGTAGATAGTGTGCTATTTGGAAACTGTTGTGCTAAAATAACATCTTTCATTAATCTTAAGTTTACCATCTTCAAGCTCTACTAAATTGAAGAAGCACACTGGAAAATAATACCATGCATGTGTGCAATAATTAGAACTGAAATATCCTGTTGGAATGAGTTGGCGTTCATGTTAGCCTTATGTACGGTCTGTTTGCTGTCATTCAACTAACACGGATAAATTTATGGACCTTCTATGCATAATAGATCGTGCCCCCTGAAGGAGCAGCACAACACTTATGATGTGATCACCTTCTACCGTCTTTTTTATCCCTCCTGCTTTTTCTCCCCTCATCAGAAGAGGTCGACCGAGACCTATGTCTCTTATCACTCCTCCTTCTGTCGCCACTACGCTTCTTTTCTCTGTGTCTATGTCTCCCACTACTGCCACGATCTTGTCTTTGGTGTTCCTTCTTTGGAGAGGGCGATGCAGAATAGGACGCAGAAGAAAAGGAATATGATTGCGATCGAGAAGAGGATAGAGATCGTGATCGAGAGAAAGATGGTGAAGCACTTCGTTTCCTTTGTTGACTTTTTGCCTCGGGCTTGCGGTCGTCATGGGATGAGCGATCTTCTCGTCGGCGCCCGAATTCATCAAGTTCTCCCCTTCGATCAATATAGTAATCATTCCTTCTGGCATAGTCATCATCCCTTCTGCGATCATTTCGATCTTTCGTCCTTTCCCTCGGCGGACTCGGAGAAGGAGGCACAGCCATCGGTTCTTCAGCTTCTCTTGCACCGTGTCTACCAACCCCACCAGCATAATTATTATTGTTGTTTGCCAAAGCAGCTCTCGCCATCTCCGCCCTCCTCGCTGCCTCCCTTACGAACGCATTCATCTCCGGATCACCCCCTGCCACTCCCCTCTTGACCTGCCCTCGTCCCTGATGCAGCCCCGCGCCACCACGCATCTGCTCGTCTCTAGCCCTTTTCATCTCTTCTTTCTTCTTCTCCACCAAAATCAACGGAATGCCACTTTTCCGATTCGCCCCATCAATCATCATTTCCCACAATTCCGAGGCAAATTCTGCAGATTCCTTTTCACCCAGAAACCCCACCAAATCCAACTGTGCCTTGCGCGGATCAACCTCAATCACCTTTCCATCTTCAGTTCCCTCGGGTAGAAACAAATTTGTCGCGGTGCTGCTAACAATCTCATCTTCGAAGCCAAGAATTTCTTCGATTCGCTGTTCGATCCAGTGGCTTAGAACGCCGCGGTGAAGTTTGGATGTGTCAACCTTGGTGGAGAAATGGGGTGGGAAGGGGGTCGTGCGTAGGAGTTTGTTTAACGCAGAGGTGGAGGATATAGAGGATGTTCCTTTGATAGTTGGCATGGTGAGGGCGGTGGGGCGATAAGTGTGAATGTAATGCTGCAGAATGCTGCAATGTGATATGTATTGGAACAGCAGAAACAAAGATGTTTCGGCGATTCTACAGCTTCCTATGTTTGAGTGTTAGAAATACTCTAAATTTGGCGATTCTCTTGTTCCACCTTAATGAGATACTCCTACTCCTGAACACTTTGTAAGACCGCTGCAAGACCCACTGTGTCGGCAGCGTCACGACCTTCATCAATATGACATTTTTGACGATTAATTATAATATCGATCAAGCAATAACGATTTTTCCAAAGGTAACATCCACGTCAACCTAGACGTGCACCTCATTACCTACAAGACCAACTCCACGAGATAATACAACTCTCACATAACTGTCAACACATTACGATGCTTTCGCCAGCACCCAAAATCATTATTTAATTAGGACGCTGATCAATTCAATATCCGATTGATTCAAATTTCGTTATCGTAAGTTATTGGCAATATCGCGATCCTCTAAAGCATGTTGCTGTTGCCGTCGTCGTCGCTGCCAGCTTTACTGCATCTTCGACAATGTCAGTCAGACTGCGTGAAGTTTGCTTGAACGCTCACCTGCACGAATCGATCATCGGGCTATGTAGAATGACACGTCTAGTTCAGCGGGTGATCGCTGAACTGCGAGGAGAGATTCAGCGTCGCCTGAATATCCTGTCTACTGGTCAGAACTATGTTATCATTGAAATCATGGCATTCTGACGTTAGCCCGATTGAAAGTATTCTTCGGCTATGCGCTCTTTCCTCGGTCATCTCATTTTACGCCCTTTTCTTGTCAATCATCGTAGAAAATTGCAGATATTATCTTATAATTCATTATAAACAGGGGCTCGTGAAATTGATCAAAGATCTCTTGTACAATCTTCACTCTCTCAAAACACCTGCTTGCACACCAGAAATATTCATTCACCAAAAGACACAACCAAACAATGGGAAAATCCACAATCATCGGCTCACTGACCACCGCAGCCCTCGTCGGAGTCGCCGGTTTCCTCATTTGGAAGTATGCTCTAGATTCTCCAGCCAACACCGCCGAAGCCCAGCAGGGCGCTCAGGAACTATGGAAAAAGGCTCAAAACTTTTCTTTTGATGATTTCACCCAAGTTCTTGAGGATGGACTTGAGGGGTTGGACTTTGGACAATTCTTCGACAATGATCCTAAATTGGGGGATAATACAACATATGTTTGGAAAAGTGATTTGGTAGATCCAAATAATGGGGGGTTGCATTTGACGTTGTTGAATGCTCTGGATGATACCTGGCAGCAGGAGTTTCAAGATGCCATTGCAGATTGGGAGGAGAGCCCCGCGTTGACGCTGGATCCTCAACGTGTGGCTGTAGATTACGACTGTAATAGAGTGGACGGGGTTATGGTGGTATGTAATGCCAATTTTGGGGAGACCGGTTGGGTGGGGATTAATGAGAATGAAATTGTTGGTGGAGAAATTTATAGCAGTGTGTCGAAGATGAATGAGTATTATTTGAGGAATGCAGAGTACGATCACAGAAGATATACCATGTGTCATGAGGTTGGGTGAGTTAAATGATCCATGAGCCTCCTTGATTTTCTACTTTTCCTCAATGTCTTTTTGCATAATTTTAACGCAACCTTATCATCCTCTGTTCTGCAGTCATGGTTTTGGCTTGCCGCACACTGACGAGAATCCTTACAACACCAACCTTGGCAACTGTTTAGATTACACTGACAATCCAGATGAGAACCTCTACCCTGGAGACGTCAACTTCAACAAACTTTCTGGAATGTATCTCTCGGAAAACAGACGCACAACCAGACGTTTGGAGAGTGATGGAAGGATCATTGAGACACACATGTTGGTTGTGGACTGGGATGTTGTCCAAATCAATGATGAAGAATTAATCGATTGAGCAGAAACGCCCGTAATCTGAAACCTGTTCTGTATACTATACAGTGTGTGCTTTCGTTGTCCCTGTTTAAATGTGTGTAATAAATACCAGTTTTAACCCTTATCATCGCGCGAAATGACGACAACGGAATGAGCCCCGTCAACAATTTTCCGTTTTGAGACTTTATAGTCCAATCTCGTTCATCGTTTTGGAATGTATGGACAGGACTGTTGCAATTCTGCTTTGCGCCACGCGAATCTCTATCTAAAACACAATTTACACCAGATTTCTAACATCTTTTTGAACCACCTTTCCAAATCGTTGCCGAAGACAAACTGTGTTTTCGTTAATAACATCGAAAAGCAACCAACTGATGAAGATAAATTTAATCACAAATAACTAACCAATGCCTCTGGCAGTGTTGCTACCCAAAATGGAGGCAGAGAGCATGGCCACATTGGAATGGTTGACAAAGAAACCAAGTATATCACCTTCTCCAGGAATGCCAAGAAATTTGTTGTCCAAAAAACGAGGACCATCCCCAGTGCACTTTGACACGAACACTGTCATTGGAGAGTGCCAAATTGCTGAACACAAGGTGGAAGTTGTTGAGTACAAGACCTACCTTAGTGTTGAAAACTAGCTTTACAGGATGATTGTTAAGTCAGTCAACCATGAGTGGCTTGCTGAAGTGGAGAGCAAGGCAATGGATTTAACGATCTGTCCCCAAAAGCATTACTGCAGCACCTTCAAAATTTTGACAGGAGTCTTGATCACATGGATGTGATGGAACTCATATCTAATATCCAGAGCCCATGGGATGGTATCAAAGCACCCATGGCCCATTTTGCAAAAGGAGACAGATATGAGCATCAGTTATTGAAAGGAGGAGGGCCAAAGAAGCCAGCATTATAACTTGCCTTTGCCCTTGTGACATTCCAATTGTCTGGAGAATTCAAGCCTGCCCTCTGCAAACAAGAAGCAAACCCAAGGCAGATCAGATTTTTGCAAACTTTTGAGTGTTCATGCAAAAAATTTTGGAAAGCATCACAAGCAGAACAAGACCACAACCAAATTGGTTGGACATGGCATTGCAAACAGCATCAAAGACAAAGAAGCTGCACAAATCAAGCAGCATGAGGCACAAGCTCTCATTTGTTCCAAGATTGTGAACAGGATGCAATAACAAAGCCGAATAAAATTCAAGGATATGATGGTGCTCTTCAAGGCAACGCTTGAAGCCAAAAACTCAGCTAATTTAAGCATTCCAACAAAGGAGGAAAGAAAAAGCATAAATGCACACATTCAAGATGGAGGTGTACCACAAGCCCAAGAAATGCTCCAAGCTTGAAGCCAATGCCTCCAAGCACCCAGTGGGTTGGAAGAGCAACAAGAGCACTTGATGGTGCATGGAGGTCACATCCACCAAGCAGCGGGAACTGGATAAGGTTGATATCACTAAAATAACAAAGAGATTTCCTTACATGGTTGCCTTGGGACTGGAACCTCCACCACCTAACAAACTTCACCAAATTAATTAGCCACTTCTGTTGTCAACTCCGGCCTGAGTCCCATACCAAAACTTTCCTACCATTGGGCATAACAGCTGGAGCAAAGAAAAACACTCTGAGAGTCTAAACAACTCAAAGCCACTGCAATAGGAGTCACAATCACACAGGCCGTGTTAGATTCTGGTGCATCCAAAAAATGTCAATCCACAACAAGGAATGCAACTCACCTGATTCTCAAATAAAGTCATTGTCACTGCCAACAGAACTGAGCGTCCAGCATCAAACATTGGGTTACTGCCAACCAGTGCATTCTCCAAGGGTGCCAGACAGGCAGTGGTTGTACAAGAAATGCACCAAGCAGCCTTAATGAGTGTAGCCACATTGGCAAATAATTGATACACAGCTGTGTTCTTACCTGAACAACAAGGCATGGATATATATCATGCCAACAACATCAACATTTCCTCAATCACACCCTCAGCACTCCCAAGGTGGCAGGACAATCAAGGACTGTGGAAGGTGAAAATTGTAGATGAACCAACAGTCAACCCAAGCATTGACATCACATAAACAGCAATTAATGTATATGGATTACCAAGCACAAAAGCGTCAGCTTTCTACATGCTGCATTAGGGTATCCAACAAGAGCAACATTGCTTATTGCTCCCAAGAATGGCAATCTTGTTACATTTCAAGGCATGAAGCGCAAAAACATCTCGACACTTTCAAAAATCAGACAAAACCCAAAAAGGTCACATGAAGCAGAAAAAGCAAGATGTCAGATCAACAAAGTCAGTTAATGAAAATGCAATGCTTGTTCTCCAGCCAACTCGGGGAGTCAAACACAAAGACATGGACTTATGAGTTTTGATGCCATCAAGAAAGACATGTACTCTGATCAAACAGGCAAGTTTCCTATCATGTCCATGTGTGGAAACAAGTACATCATGGTGACAGTTGAGTTAGATTGCAATTACATTGATGCAAAACCAATACCATCTTGAAAGGCACAAGCACTTACACAAGAACATCAAGCTGTTTTCCAGCATTGGAAAGCAACTGGAACCATAAGCCCAAACCCCAACATCCTTAACAATGCAGCACCAGAGGAGTTGAAACAGGCAATCCATGAGAATAAATGCAGAGTAGAATTGACCCCAGCAGACATACAGACGAAATGCAGCCAAATGCACTATCCAAACCTTCAAAGGACATTTCATCTCAGTGCTAGCAGGAATTGTAAACAATTTCCAATCAATCAATGTGATGAGTTGTTGCCTCAGAGAGTACTTACTGAATTTGCTATGGCAATCAAATGCATCTCCCAACATCTCTGCATAAGAGTATCATCATGGCAGCTTTGATTACAATTGCATGCCACTCACATCCATGGGTTGTGCCATTCAGCTCCACATCAAAGCTAGCAGACAAAAAATGTTTGGCGAGCATTCACAAGATTGCTTTTCTTTTAAAACATCTGAGGAACATTTCCAAACATATGGCATGTTTGTCAAAAAGACATGAGCTAAACAACTTGCAGACACGGTGCTTTTCAAGCACAAATATATCACTCAGCCTACAGTCACACTGACGTGAGCCAAGTATCTACATATCCTTTCAGTAGGTATAAGCCCATGACATGGCCCTTACGTAGGTGTTAGAAGTCTTCTTAACCCGTACAGATGTAACAGCTAATTGTGAGTTTAGTTC
>JALLPC010000860.1:0-11131 GCA_036940045.1 Stephanocyclus meneghinianus | reverse complement strand
GTCTAAGTGCATTGGAATAAAGAAATGACTGATCACGGTTCAGTGGTGAAAAAAATATATGTTAATATGAGTTGTCTGGTAAAATACTGTGTAACTTCATCAAAAAGTGACAAAACTCACACAGATTCCATCAATAATGGGTGAACACAAGGGGTCAGAGATGTCCGATCAGTCAAATTGTGGGTGGGAGGGGAGATATGGCCAATCATGGTTTTGCAGTGAAAAAAAATACATGAGATAGTGAGATGTTGGTTACAAAACTGTGTGACTTTGTCAAAAATGAAACAAACTTGAGATTTTTACAGATTCTGTCAGAAATGGGTAGATGCAAGGGATTGAAGGTGTCGGATCAGTCAAAGTGTGGCCGGGAGGGGTGATATGGCTGATTGCATTTAAGTGGTGAAAAAATATGTGATATTGTGATATATCAGGTAAAAAACTGCGTAACATCATCAAAAATGGAACAAACTCACAGTTTTTTACACATTTTGTCATTGATGGGTGGGGGTGAGGAGTTGGAAGTGTCCAATGAGTCAAAGTTTTTCAAGAGGGGAGATATGGCTGATCACAGTTACATGATGGAAAAATACATGATATTGTGATGCCTCTGGTAAAAAAACTGCATAACTTATCAAAAATGAAACAAACTCACCATTCTTTACACATTCTGTCAAAAATGGGTGGGGGTGAGAGGTTGGAGGTGTTGGATGAATCAAAGTGTTGTTGGGAGTGGAGACATGGCCAATCACAGTTTTGGGGTGAAAAATACATGATAATAGTGCGTTGTTTGTTAAGAAACTGTATAACTTCTTGAAAAATGGACCAAACTCACAGTTTTTACACATTCTTTCAGTTATGGGTGGGCTTGAGGGGTTGGAGCTGTCTGATGAATCAAAGTGTTGCCAGGAGGGGAGATATGGCTGATCCCAGTTTTGCGGTGAAAAAATAAATAATGATAGTGAGCTTTTGTTTAAAACACTGTGTAACTTCTTGAAAAATTGACCAAACCCAAATTTTTTTCATATTATACCACTACTGGGTGAGCATGAGGGAATGGAGGTTTTTGTTGTCGGGTGGGGAGATATGGCTGATCACAGTTTTGCAGTAAAAAACCATGATTTTGTAATATGGAATATCAGGGTGGATGGCAGAGTGATGGCATGGCAAATGTCACATCACTCATTCTGCAATTAACTAGAAAGGTATTTCTCGACATGTAAACATATGAAATGATATTAGTAAGTTCTGTCCAAGCATTCACTACAAAAAAATTGAAGGTCATTAAGTCTTTACATAAGAAGACTGGAAATTGTTAACTTGCAAGATAGGTAAAGCTGACAACATATTTACTGAGGTATATCATTATATGGTGACTAACAACTTATAATTGTTCATTTTACTTACAACACTTAAGTTTACATATAATATCTGTAAGTAAACTAGTGAAACGGACAGTTCACTTATTTAAAATATGTGTATGAGTTACATAAATATATTTATACTTACAACCTCTTACTAAGGGGCTTTCAGACAAAGATCTACTCATGAAGAGGTTATCAAATGAAATTGGGACAAGGCTCCACTTGGAGAAGGAGAAGGGGCTACTGAAGAAATAAGTCAGGTGAGTCTCAATGTCTTTGCGACAGGTCTAAACAGGACTGACAATACAATGGCAAGAGTTGCAGCCATGCAAGGGAGAATTGTAAATATACAACTGATAACTATGGCTTTGGAAGAGATGAAGAACAAGTACATTGCTGAGCTCTTTGATTCTTAAATGAATGCACTTGCAAACAAAAGGCCTACAAAAACTGGAACAACTTGAATTGGAGAACAAATTAAAAAATTGAGATTGCATTGAGGGAACCGAGAAAGAAGATTGCATAAATAGATGAAGAAGGAGATGGCAATGATTGTGATGACAGTAGTGTGTCTAAGCCTGATGAAGAGGCAAATGAAGATGACAATTTGATGGATGCTGTGTGTAGTCCTTTATTGGGGATGAAAAATGGCAACAGTCTTGACTGTTCTTGGCCAGGCTGTACATTCATTGCACTTGCACCCAAGAAATAGCAGGGAGAGAAATGCAACAGATATTTGCATCATGATTGTCAGATGGAGTGATTGTTCAAAATAATGTTGAGGAGATGGATCAATGCAAAGAGTATTATAATTGTTGCATAACTAGACTTGGAAAGTTCTGATTGTTCTGAGGATCTAGTAGACTTACTATTACTTAAGTAGTTCTGTATTTACTACTTTACAATCCAGCATGAATATGATTAGAATTCCATCAGATCATAAGTTGCTGCAAGACAATTTGCATCAAGCTCTTCACTATATTCATCATTTTCAAAATGTTCTTTTTATAGTTGATTCTTAACTGCATCATGCCATTTCAATGCTGAGTGCACATCATGTAGGTCCTTCCATCTCTTCTGGGCAATTTTATGTTTGTCATGGAGTAAGAAGTGTTTATCATTGTTGTCTTCTTTGAAGTTGTCCAAATCACTGTCTCCATCTTTAACATCATCACTTTTTGCTTTACAAATTACATTGACCCCTTGTTTCACACTCATCATTGTGACTGCTTATTGTTTCAAGGAGGCCTTTGTCTTCTATCTGACTGTCCTCCAAAGAAACCTTTACTGTCACATTATGCATGACTATCGTAGAATGAGTGACATAGAAAGTATAATCTGAATTTGGTGTTTTAATATCAAAACTTCTTCTTCCAAAGGACAAATGACCTCTCAATTGCTTTCCTCCTGTGCCTTGGCTGGTCATCTGCCACTGTTTGTTGAAGGGTTGTTGACTGTTGATGGAAACTGCTTCATCCATGGGAAGATCCCATCAACAAATAATACGGTGTATCAAAGTGTTTTCAATTGATTTTAGCATGTGTAAAGATTTGAGGGAAATATGCATGAAAAATGAGAAGAGTTTAATTGAGAATGCCACAGAACAGTTGGAGTGAGAACAAAATAGCCCTTGCAACTTGAAAGTACATGTTTCATATACAGTACTTTTGGGGGAAAACAAAAAGTACTTTCAGATGAACTTTGTACGTTCACTAGTACTTTGTAATTTCACATCTGAAGGGACAACATTCCTCTGAATTAGGAATTTGTTGATTTTCTATGAGAACACTCATTTAGGTACAAAGTTCATCCAAAAGTACCAAAAAGTACTTTTGGATGAACTTTTTACAGTCAGAGGAACTTTGTACTCTCACATGTACTTTGTAGAGTACCAGCAACATATACTATAATTTCAAAGTTTGCAACAGTTTCTTGATGTGCACCCACTTTTTGCATGAGTACTATGAGCAGGATTAGCAGCATACTAAAAGTAAATGATTTCCTTAAAGTTCTACCACCAACATAGATTCAAAAAGGGGAAAACAATCCCATATATTAATGTCATTCAAGAAAGAGGAACATAGAAAATGTCATGACTATATGCATCTGAATTGCATGTTTTATTATCAAAAGTTTCTTCTTTCAAATGCCAAATGACCTCTCGATTGCCTCCCTCCTTGTGCCTTGGCAAAGTGCTTGTCAAAATTTGTTGAAGGGTTGTTGACTGTTGGTAGAAATTGCTTTATCCATGGGAAGATCCCATCAACAAGATAATATACTTATCAAGGTGCTCTCATTTGCTTTTGAACCCAAAATCAAGATTGGCATGTGTACCATCCAACATAGATTTAAAAAGAGAAGAATAGTCCAATATTAATGACATTCAAGGCACCAGATCACCCAGATGATGCATGCCAGATCCAAAGGTCATAGTCGGCTACTGGATCTAGAACTGTACCTTCCATGCGTTGGGATACTTCTCCCAAGAAATATGCATCACATCAAGTGATCTATGTATTTCATCAATGTCGTTGACATCCTTATGTCTAAGAACAAATTTTTATGCATGGCTTGGAGTATGAGAACAAAGATATTCATCTACCAATTCAGGGCAATCGAAAATTCCAAAATAAGATCTCATGGTAAATTCTTGCATTTGAAAATAATCCTGAAATGTGCTTAAGACTTAAGATACACCATAGCAAAGCATCTTCTGTGTCACCATGAACTTCACCTAGGGAGAAATCAAAAGTCGTCCCTTTGCATCTCCCATCTGTCCCTTTGCATCTCCCATCTGTTGCAAGAATGTGTCATGCTTTGGCAGAAGACCAATGATGTGGTCTACCATCCACTTTTGATGAAAAAGCTGTGTTCAAGTTGACAGTCATCAAATCAAGGGGGTGGACTCAACCAATTGCACATGACCAAATCATATGCCTACTGATTATCATATACTTTCATTTTTCTTTTCTTGTTGGGGAGGTAGCAATCTTCAGTTTTTTCTGCCCCCTTTCTTGCAAAGAAGATACTTCTAATCAATGGCATCAGAGTAGTGATGAACCATTTCATGAAGCACATCATCAGGTGAGATTCCTATGCTCCTGGTACAACACTGCCACTACATCAATAACTACCCAGCAAAGCACTGTGTGAAAACACAACAGTGTATCATTCACAAAGGGCTGTTATTTGTTCATCAACAAGGAAGAATTGATCTGCTCAGAGATGCAGTGGATCATATGATCATGCAGTGTATTTCATGGAAGAAAAAATCAACAACAAAAGTAGGCCCCAACAAATGGAAGACATTGAATCTACAACAGTGCAATAATAAGATGGGGGCAATTTATTTTAGATCCCATTTTGAACTCATAACCCAATCAGAGAGTAGACCTTGTTATTCAGACCCAGCAGCTGCAAACAGTCTTATACCCTTTTAGCCTAAATGCAATAGGTATAAATTCCCCATTGTAAGACCAATCTGTAATATGCTGGGCTCTGCATAGTTCCTCTAGGCTAAAATGTTGTGGCTAGTTGTTGCTTGACTCAGACACACCACCTAGCTATTTTGGTGGGTGTCACATTTTGCAATAGGCCAAGAATCTGCTTACACTTGTAAGCTCTAGGAGCTTCCACCTGGAACCTCTCACAGGTCNAAAAATTATTAGCTTCGCGCAATACGATCACAATTGAATTGTGCACAAAAAAGTGCACAAGTGGGGAAATTCGCGCGCTAAAAGGTGAACGGTATGTGCACAAATAATGTTGACTACCTAAGTTGACTTAGCCAAAGTAACAGAATTCACTACACCGTCAAGTTAACCTTTATCCGTTACGTTGTTTCCGTCACTGTATTGTACACCTGACTACACCACCATACGCCCAACACACAGCGACATGCCCAGCAAGAAGAATGGAAAGAAAAAATCAGCGGCCACTACCAAAGTGCCCAAGAACTCATCCAATACTATCGCTACGGATTCGTCCGATGCATCCAGTAGCATTAGTGATGTCTCGCGCTTCCTCTTTGGCTACTCGGCGTTACAAGATGACGCTCTGCCGCACGATCTTCCCTTCGTCGGGCCAATTGCGTTGGTGGATCAACGACAGAGCGATGCAAGCGGATGCAAAGTTGTTCATGGTCGAGGTCTCGTCGTGACGCGAGATGTTTCACCGGGGGAGTGTCTCTTTGCTGTCCCGGCTTTATTATCTGCGCCTGTTGATGAAGTTCGAAGACGATTTTTAGAGATTCGCAAAACAAAACGCGTCGAAGGCGAACAATATGCTGATTGTAGCTATGGAGAAGAATTGGAAGCGATATCGGAACAAATTTTGCTGGAGCAAGTACAGTCTTTGTGTCAAATTCCTGGTGCTGATGGTGGAAAAAAGGAGTTCAGGCAGAGAATTTTAGATTCGTTTCTATCTCAAATGAGATCAGATGACGTGCCTCAAACCCAAATGGACGTGCTTCTAGCGAAGTCTTCGTCAAAATCTAACAATGGAAGAAATCTAGAAAATGAAACGATTCTCAGGATTATTCGAAAAAATGCATTCGGGCCAGACTATCACAGCTACGATGTTATTGCTGATTGGTGGTTGCATAATTCATCAAAACCTGATGCTAACTCTGTCTATGGACGAATTCTTGGGGTTTATCCTCTCGCTGCAATGGTTAATCATTCGTGCTGCCCAAACGCAGTAAGAATCTTTGGTAGTCTCCCTAGCTCCATGCCGAATACGAAATGTCATTACCTGAAGAGCCAAGGGGGGCAGAGACACGAATGCATGATTGTGCATGCTAACACCGCACTTTCAAAAGGCACAGAAATTAGGTGGTCATATCTCCCGCCTACCACCCCATTCAATTCACGCCGCCAATCTTTGCAGGCAAAGTATGAGTTTGATTGCCAATGTACTCGTTGTACCAATGAGCAGAAAGTAACTTCTTATGTGTCATCTGATGAATGGATACTGTTGTCAAAGCAATTAGATCATTGGTGGGAATCACGTAGAACGAACTCGCAGCAAAATTCACAGCAAAATTCTGCTTCCACCATGATTGAATCATTGGAACAGTGGTTCACAACAGGAAAGTTAATATGTAGTGAAGTGCAGCGATTCATGCGTGTCGGCTACGCATCTATCTACGTAGAATTCTTCAATGAGGCTCTCTCTTTGCCATCTATCAAACGCTCACGGGAGAACAATGATGAAATAATTAGTCTGCTCAAATTGGCCTCACAGCTGCACTTCTCGTTTGTGTCATGCAACAATGCAAGCACAGAGCACCTATCCATTCTTCACCTTTGTTATGATTTGGTTTCATTATTGCACACTCGTGCATTAAGCAATTCAGATGACACGGTCAATACAATGTCACAAGTACGGTTTTGGACAGATCAGCTGAAGAGAGTGCATATGATACGATATGGATCGTTAGGGGAAAAGCTAGAAAACATCAGATTTGTGATGAAGCATTCTAAAGCTGTGTTGAGGAATAGGGATGGCTGGTATGCTGTTAGTGCCCATTTTATTTGAGCTCTGTAAAAAAGCATCTGTCAGCTCTATGGACGAAACTAAAGCTAAAGATTTACAACATCTTGGAGATGACTGGGCCTGCATTGCATACAGTTGGGTATAAAATCTATCTTTAAACCATGTACTAATTTGGCACCTATGTATCATATGCACCACTACACATGGAAAAAAGCGCATGAAAGGTGTGATGAGAACCATAGTGAACCTCTTCAGCATCAGTAGAAGAACTTTAGTTTTGGTTGACATAAACTTAATGAATCAGGCAATGAAAATATTGTAATTTTTTCATATAAAACATTCATTCACAAGATTGAGGTGCTGATAACCCAAGAACAACAAGACTCAAGTACCAGTTTAAATGTAGTACTGTCGTGTTACATTGCTCTACGTACAATAACATACCTGATTTTATGTAACAAAATAAAATAAAATCTCGACACAATACTTCTGCACCATGACAATTTCCGCCGCAAAAAACCGATTGCCTCTTCCATGAAAAATACCATTGCAACATCGATCCTGCTATGATTGCCCTCACTGGCACACCTCTTGCAACCATCCTGTCACTTGGTTTGGTCAGATTCGTTTTATTATACACAAAATCTCACCATTCTAACATGCCAATTTTGTTATACGGCAGCCATCATGACCAAATGCCAGGCATATGGGAATTAATGCGAGAATTTGGTGAGTGTAATTTGATTTTTATTGAAATCAACTCCCCATCCATCAATCTAAACCTTCACCTAATGAGAACTTTGTTCAGATTCATTCCATGGTCCTCCTGTATGGTCTTTCATTGGTTTGGGCAAAAAAATCTCTTCACCCTGCAAAAAACATTTATCACAAACTATTCATGGAGTGCTTGTCCTCCTCACACAACCAACTACTCAAAAAACCAACCCAGTTTGTTGATTGTTGTATCATGCTGTTTTGTCATTATGAACAATGAAAATGCATCCATAAGCCAGCAATGTGTGGGCTTAATAAGATTATTGTGGAATACAAACATCATCAAGAGTTGTTAAAGACAAAACAACAATCAACCATCAGTTAATCGCCACGTGCTCCCTTTGCTCTTTGATATTTGCTAGTTGTTGTGTCGCTCAAAATAAATAATAAAATAAAGTAATAATAACATGCTGACTTCTTCAACCCTTCCTTCACGTCCTGTTGATTAGATGTACAATTCTCCCACATTGTTTTTAATGGCTGATTGATGTGCGTGTGACTGTTTTAATGAGTGCATGCAGAATGAATAGTGAAACAATTGATAACAGAAGGTTGAGACATGGGATAGTATGTTTGTTATTTGGATGGGTGTGTGGGGATGCTCGGTGATCCTCCCCTGCATGCCAGCGTACTCCTAAAGAATAAAAGTTGCCAATCAAATCAACCACTACACCAGAGTTGAATGGACTGCTTTGGCCTTGGTGGCCATCTTCATGAGAGCCTTAAGAACTTTCTCACTCCTAGTCATGTTAGGAGCGAGACGAAACTATGTTGTTGCAATTATTTTGGAATATGAGGAAGATATGGACTGTGTAACATGTCCACATGATGGGAGTGTCACCTTTTTTCTAGAAGATCCACTTTCAAGCAAGATTTTGAGTGGCTTGCAGTGGTTGGAGACCCCTCGACCCCATGTACCAACCAAAAGCTCATGAAAAGATGAATTTGTAGCATTTAGCTCAAATCCCACTGTGAAGGCTGTGAAAAAAGTTATAGATGATCAAAGAAAATTGATGAGAATTGTTTTATTTTTGTTACAAAAGCGGGTGCAACAGTACTACAGTTAAACTGGTAATTTTGATGGACTAAAAACACAATCAAACATGAATGAAATACATGATGGCCAATTGTGGTCCAAATTCATTCCATTATTTATTGAACTGAGATAGAAGAATGATAGGTAAGATCTGAAGAAGTGTAATCAATTAATGAAGTAAAACAAAAGTTCTGTACAACTGCATTTTATGTAAAGATAAAAAAGTGGCATGGACATAAAATATTGGTTTCTTTTGAAGCCAACACTGGTTCTGGACAGCACATTTCTTGGACTCATTGTATTCATGAATACTTCAAAGTATCAATAACTCATGAACAACTATATGAAACATAAACTATAGCAATGTCATTGGGAAGCCTTGAAAAGAGCTTTCCATCATTGTCTTGTCTGGGCAAAGACATTTTTTGAGGTAGGCTTACTGTACTTTTCATTAACATGTGTTATAATTACAATCCGTCTGAGAGGCCCAAACTACTTCTCAGTACAAGTGACACTGTCTACTTTATTGTAAGTATAGTTACACAAAATGTGTTAGCAAAGTATCAGGAAAAGTCATGATAGCTTATGTTATGTTATTACTTATTCAGTGTAAGTATATCTAGCAAAACATGTGTGTATTTTCCTACACTTCATGTCTGTAGATACAACAAAAACAATCATGTCATCATTCGTTTCTAAGCATTGTTGTTACTCATGTGATGCACAGGTTAAACAAATAGAATATACCTGTCACCACTGTTGTTCTTCAGCAGTGACAAATTCAAAAATAAAGTGTTCATACTTGTATTTTCCCTGTGTTTCAGCTAATCTTTATCATGATTAACTACAATATTGCCTTGGTGAAAGCCAGTTATCATGACAAAAACACAACAATTGAACTGGAAAACAATGAGAAACAGGAGACAAGGGATTAAGGGAGGGTGAATGATGTGTCTCCAGCATCATGGAGTGGAGTGGAATGTTCACTTAAAAATTATAATTGTGAGCTGCTGAAAAACTAAGTAAAAATGAGACAAATAATATCTCACCTTTTTTACAAATTCTGTCAATAATAAGTGGGTGTGAGGGGTTGTATGCAACAAATCAGTCTAAGTGTATTGGGATGGAGAAATGGCCAATCGCAGTTCAGTGGTGAAAAAATATATGTTAATGTGAGTTGTCGGGGAAAATACTGTGTATCTTTATCAAAAAGTGACAAAACTCACCATTTCTTCACATATTCTATCAATAATTGGTAAACATAATGGGGTCATAGGTGTTAGATCAGTCAAGTTGTGATCGGGAGGGGAGAGAAATCACCGAGCATGGATTTGAGGTGAAAAAATACATGGCATAGTGAGATGTTGGTTAAAAAAACTGTGTAACTTTGTCTAAAATGTAACAAACTTGCTGTTTTTTACGATTCCATCAATAATGGGTGGACACAATGGGTTGGAGGTGCCAGATCAGTTGAATGTGATCAGGAGAGGAGATATAGCCGATCGCAGTTTTACGGTGAAAAAATATATGATGTTGTGAGATGTCTGTTAAAAAAACTGTGAAAAATCTTTAACAATGCAACAAACTCCCCATTTTTTACAGACTCCATCAACAATGGGTAGACTCGACGGGTTCTAGGTGATGGATCAGTCAAGGTGTGGTCAGAAGGGGAGATATGGCCAATCACAATTTTACAGTGAAAAATAGGTGATATTGTGAGATAATAGGTGAAAAACTGTGTAACTTCATCAAGAATGAAACAATCTCGCCATTTTTTTACACATTCTGTCAATAATGGGTGGGGGTGAGGGGTTGAAGGCGTTGGATGAGTCAAAATGATGTCCGAATGGGAAATATGGCTGATCATTGTTTTACTGTGAAAACAATACGTGATAATAGTGTGTTGTTGATTAAAAAAATGTGTAACTTCATCAAACATGAAACAAACACACCGTTTTTTTACACATTCTGTCAATAATGGCTGGGGGCGAGGGGTTGGAAGCATCTGATGAGTCAAAGTGTTGTCGGGAGGGGAGATATTGCCGATCGCAGTTTTGCAGTAGAAAAACTACGTGATAATAGCAAGCTGTCAGTTAAAAGCTGTGTAACTTCTTGAAAAATGGACCAAACTCACCATTTTTTTCAGATTATACCACTACTGGGCGAGCATGAGGGAATGGCGGTGTTTGATGAGTCAAAGAGTTATTGGGAGGGGTGATATGGCCGATCGCAGGTTCGCGGTGAAAAAAAGATGATTTCATAATATGGAATAACATCGTGGATGGCAGAGTGGCAGCATAGCAGATGCCACATCACTCATTCTCAATTAACTAGAAAGGTACTTCTCCGAATGTAAACATATGAAATGATATTAGTAAGTTCTGTCCAAGCATTCAGTACAAAAAATTGAAGGTCATTAAGTCTTTACATAATAAGACTGGAACTTTTTAAACATAGAAGATAG
>JALLPC010000859.1:0-11125 GCA_036940045.1 Stephanocyclus meneghinianus | reverse complement strand
AAGCCACCAACATCTTCCAACTTGCTATCTAGGTATGAACAATTTTATTTTTTTGGGAATGAAGGCTTTAATTTTTTGTGATTGACAATACATTTGGTTACACATTTCATGATCTCTCCAAAACATTCTTTGTGATCAATGGATTCCTTTGGGTTGGGTTTGCAATCAACAACATCTCCAAAAATGTTCTTTGTGATCAACAAATTCCTTTGGGTTTGCAATCAATAACCTCTCCAAAAATTTTCTTTGCAATCATCAAAATAAGCGGTTGAATTGAGCGATCGACTTTGGTGATCAATAATTCCTATGAATCAAGATAATTTGCGATCAAGAATTCTTGTGAAAGATTTGAAATTTAGACTGTCCAAAGTTCCATTTTCAAAAAAAATAAAATTGGAAAAATATTTCCATTTCAACCCAACCTCTGCAGGGCACCCAAAACCTTCTTTAAGGCCTTATTTTATAATACTCCCCTTGGAGAGGCCCTAGAGAAAATGTCTACCAGCAAATCAAACCCAGAAGGCCTCAAGCCACAAGAGTGAGAAAGGAGCTCTGGGAGGTACAAACCACCCATCTTCTACATCCCCTCTGCCATGGACATCCTCTAGATGATCAACAAGGTTAAGGTCTCTGAAAAGATGACCTTGTCTATCGCCATCTTCAATGAGGGAAGTCCTGAACAGTTCCTCAATCAAGTCCAGACATCTCTGGAAATAATCTCCAAGGGGGGATTGAACACAGATTATCAGGAAGCCAGTAAGGCAGACCTCAAGGCTGAAGAAAAGTTGACTGCCACAACTGAGGCCAAGGAAAACTATCAGGGAACAGATTAAAATCACCCTGTCATTAAGTTGTGGAAAAAGTCAACCTCTGCCAAAACACACACTGGTGAGGCTGTAGAGTCCGCCATCCAAGCAATCATCATGCAGTACTCCACACAACTTTTGGAGACTGTCCATCACCCTTGAACCACCATCATCAGGGAGCAGATTGACTTTGAGCCCTGGACAGATGTGTATGGGAATGAACATCCCAAAAAATGCCCAGCATCTTGGACCTCCTTTTTGCAGCTGCATCTGCAGACTGTCTTCAGGACTGATGCAGCAGAGCAGGAACAGTTCTATATCAGCAATGGGCTGAAGAAGCTGAACAGAGTACCCATCCGGGACTGGTGCAGAGAATCCAGCACCTTAATGGGTACTTGGAACTCTTGCCATGCCTATTTTACTCTTTGAAGGCTGCAAAGTCAACGAAAGTATGTGGGCCATTTGATGATGCCAACTTGGCAAGCCACCTCCTCAGGATGGTTCCTTGGAACAGGTAGGACCAATATGCGATCAGTGGAGCTTTGGTATCACAAAGTGTCAGGTAACTTCTTGAAGTCCTTGAATGCGTTGAGAAGGCCTACCCAACCAAGAAGGTTAGAGAAGGATCTAAGAATGCAGCCAAGTCTAGCAACTTGCCTAAGAAGAAGATGGTATCCTTTAGTGACCGGATTCTGAAGAAACACCCCAAAGAGAAGTACTGTTCTCTCTATAAGAAACATGTGGACACACACACCACCCATAACACTCCGGACTGCTAGAAGTATGATTCCAAGAGGACCGAACTTCAAGGAGACAAAACCAACTGGAACCTCTCGTGGACCCAAGGGACCTGGTGGAGGAGGAAGTAGCTATGCACAACTATCAACTAAAATCAGCAAACTTGAAAAGTCCATCAAGAAAATGAAATGCACCATGACAAAACAGAAGAAATACAAGCATCACAAAACAAGCAACAGTAACAATTCAGACTCATCCTGAGATGATGGGTCGGGGAGTACTAGGAATTTCATAGTAAATCAAACTGTAACGAAACGATTACCAATTATCCTAGTCCAATTAAAACTACCCCATGTGCCAACACAACATTTTCTGATTCAAACAACACCAGCTTGAATCCAGCAGAAGACCTAGGAAATGTTCCAGCTGAACCCACACAGAGTGAAATAACTGCCGAATTGCCCGACCCCTAACTGCCGGGTGACCTTTTCAATAGTGTGAACCCCCCTTCGACAGGTAAAGAAGGACGGGTCACTACTGTAGTAGCCAAAGCGCCTCACAAAATGACTGAAAATCCAGCCCGTAAGAACATCAAACATTCTACAGGGCGTCGTACCAGTAACACAGTCATCAAGATTCTACTAGACAGTGGATTGGATGGTGACCTCCTGTTCCATGAAAAGGGAACTGAAAAACACCTTCCCTACTTGAATAGGCAGGTGCCAAAGTCTTGGCACACGTCAAATGGGAGCTTCCTCAATAAAGGAAGGAGCAAAGATAGCTTAAAGTTCTTTGAATATTTGAACAGTAAGGAGTACTAAGTGACTCCCGATGTAGTAGAGTATGATAGAAAAAAGATGACCAAGCCAGTGTTCGACCTCATTCTTGGATGCCAAACCATGAAAGAGCTCGGAATTGTTCTAGATTAATGAACAAAAGAAATTACCACATTGATCATATCATTTTGCCAATGAGAGATGCAAAAGGGATTGGCATTGCTCTTCCATCCTCATTTTTAAATGAAAAACATCTCATAAAAATAAAAAATTGATCCGTATCAATCAATCTTTAAAAAAGATTTCTTATTTAGTGACCTAAGCTGTCTGGTTGGAAAAAATAAGAATGCTTTTTAAAGATTTATTGATACGGATCAATGTTTTATTTTTATGAGATATTTTTCATGTAAAAATGAAGATGGAAGGGCAATGCTAATCTCTTTTGCATCCTTTTATCCAAAATGAACTCTGTGTAGATTCTACATGGTTTTGGTATGTTTCTACCCTTCTCAAGAGTATTCTCCTGTTTGGGCATATGGACTTCTGTGATAGGGAGTCCATGCCTCTGGGATCAGGGGCAATGGAGACCTTTCCTGAGGAGTCCTTGCCACTTGGGTTTTTACCTTTTTCTTTTCATTGAAAGATACTTTTTAGTTTTTAGTATCTAATGGGACTAAGTAAGGCATATTCTTGGTCTTTGTCATGGCAGGGCTGGAAGAGAATCCATCAGTCCTCATGTAGCAGTTCTGTGTGCCCAGGATGCTTTGCTATGGTGTTTCTACAAGTGCCTTCATCGATGAATTTCAAATGGGTAAGACTACTTGTAGAAGATGTGTATTCAAGTAAAGTCATGGTCCTTACAATTGTCCTACATTGATGGAAGTCTTTTTGAGAAGATGCACAAAAAGAGATGCCCACAGAATCAAAGACAAACATACTAGGGATGTTGGGTTCACTCTCACTATGACAAACTTTATTGGAAGAATGGTCTAATGGTTTTGAATGGAAAATTTCAAGGATGAATGAAATATGATGTCATTGGTGGTTCTGTCAGGCAGGGTTTGGATTTCGTGGAACATTTAATGATCTTAACACATGAAAGAGGTCTGCATTGTTTGGGTCAATGACAAAAGGAGATCCCAACAAAATAGACCACGATTTCCTGGTTGATGGGCAAGTATTTACCAAATTATTTTATCTTGTTGATGGAGTTGCCCCCATCTAGCATGATCCATAGAACCTGTGAAAGACCTGCTGACCATGTTAGCTAGCATTTTTGCAATTGATCAAGAAGCAGCAAGAGAAGCTGTTGAACAAAGATTTGGTATGCTGAAGCCAAAATTTTAGATTCTCAGCACCCAATAAATCTACATCACAAATATCATATATTATGTTGTGATGTCATGTATTTTAATGCACAACAAGATGGTTGAAGTGTGTGTGGAGACAGATGAAGTGAAAGATGGAAGCTTGTACAATGTTCTCAATTACACAATTGTAGATGGAGATATTGGATCTGGGAACAACCATGCTGACATTGCCAATCATTTGGATGCCATTGTTGTTGATGATGTAAACAAAGAAGTGGATGAAGCTGAATGAGATAACAGTTCTAAGTGTGAAATGGTTCCCAAATGCTGAGAAGCCTTGTATGATTTCAAGTGATCCATTAAGAAAAGAAGAAAAGTAGTAATCATGAGATGATCAATGGGTACAATCTGTTGCTTGTTCAAATTGTAGTCTCTTCTATATTTAACTTTGTTCTGACAGAAGTAAACTGATGTAACATTATTTTTTTTCATTTAAACAATATCTGATGCATAATCCTAAACTGTTTTCAAGATTTCATTAATCAAATAGGAATCATTTGGGACAGAACTGTTTTACCCTTGTTCGCCTTGTCTATGTCCAAAGTAGTAGGATGTCCATACAACCCAAAAGATCCCAATTCCTTAGATGGTCCCTTATCTTCTTCCTGCACTACTTTCTTGATCATTTTCAGTCAAGTCTCATCCAACAACTCCCAATGAAATGGTTCCATTTCTTTCATCTTCTTGAGAATGAACCTCTCAATCATTTTGCTGTTCATGAAGTCATTGCTATCACAGTTGTGGACTCAAGCAAATTCTGCTCCCTTTTCTGCAGTTTCAGATCATTTCCCTCAACAATGAGTTCTGATTCAAGTAACTGCAACCAAAGAAGTATATTCTTGGGGGAACACATGGTGAGTTTGCAGTTTCAAATGATTAGTTGTCATTAAACTCTACTTGTGCTGATGTCATTGCATTTGTCTTTGAGCTATCTGTCACATTATTCAATGTCTCTTGAAGCTGGAGAGACCTCTCCTTCACTTCTAACTCCCTGGTCTGTGACTCCACATCTTTGAACAATTTTTGACCTCAGCAGCTATTGTCTGATAAAGACTTTAAAAACGGGCATCAATTAGAGGAGATCAAGCCATGGCCACGATCTGGTTTTTTGTGATGGTTTTCATTTGCTGATTGGTAGCACCTAGGTCCTTCTCAATCTTGTTCCATATATATGGCATACAACCAGAAGGTGTAGATGTTCCTACTTTTTGCTGTGCATCCTTGTTGATAATGAAGTTAATTGTATCAACATGCTTTGAGTAGTCATGACAAGCAGATCTAAAAAACTTGTTACTGTCATAAGCCAGTGAACATGTGTGTATGCCCAAAACAACAGGTGCCTTTGACTTGACCTTCTTTTTTGTTTTTGCCGGGGCAGCTTTCTTGCCTTTTTGTTTCTTTGCAGTGTCATTATTGAAAGCTTTATCTGCTGAGATTGTCTCAGATTTGGAATCAGGGCTATCCTCTTTATCATCATTCAATGCACTTGATGCAGCATAGTCTTCATCAGATGACATCTTGGGAAGGTATTTAAAAGAAGCATTTTTGTTGCAGAAGTGTGTGGGATGTTCAACTGCACGATATTATTTGATGGCATGGGGACCATTGAAATATGGTGGGAAGCTAGAAAACAATAAAATCCAGCAATCCAGCTATCCACCAACAAAATCTGTTCAGGGGTTTGATGTGATTTCTTCCCTGGAAATTTTGTTATCTCCCACCGTGCGGATTTTTACCCCATTCACTGGACCTGCCCAGTCACAGACATGCCAAACTGAGGTGTTTTATCAGGGTAAAAGCACAAAAAGCAGTTTACCCCACGGTAAACCATGGTGGCGGTTTGGACAACACATTGGGGTATTTTGATTGTCAAAGTCTTATTCATTAAAAAGAGGAAGCAAAAAGATAAAACTAAAAATTTCTTAATCTATATCAAACAAATTATTCAAATGAACAAAATAGTGAATGTTCTTTAAATCAATTCAATTTTAAATCTGACCAATGAGTAATAGTTTAGTTGCTGTATGAACAGGGTCCTAGAGAGTCTTGTTGTAAAAATTGGCAAATTTTTTTATTTAACATAATAGCCCAACAATGGAAAATCTTGCACTTTGCCTTTGCTAGTGATGTTTAACTATGAAACTTGCATCGTTCATATGAATGACCAACCCAGAGAAATGACAAAGTATGCATATTCAAATTTGAGTGACAGGTGATTATCGCTGAGTTATCATGGTGTATACCATGGTTTAGGAGTTGATCAGCATTTGTGTGAGTGATCAACTTTGATGTCAATGATCGCAAACATGAAACATATAGAAGCATATATCAAGGTCTTTGATGCCGCACTTGTTCAATTTGTGTGTATTTATGACTGTACAACAACTTGTTGACTATCAAGTATCATTTTTGATATCTTTACTAGGCAATTATGCACATGCATACTGCAGATACTTGCTGTTTAAAGGGCAACAGATTATTTAGCAGAAGAAGGAGAAAGAGCTGGAGGAGTAAAACAGGAATGTTTCCAAATATAACTGAGACATTTCCCAAATATTATAACAAATGGTATTGTTTGCAAATGTTGATGAAACAAAATTTGTCTGCAATAAAAATTTCAAGAGAATTTTCTTCTTGGTGAGAATGATGATGAAGATTTATTCATCATACAAAGAGATGAAGTTGTAACAAGATGGGAACTTTGGGCTTTGATGAGTTTCATGATTTGTTCTATGGATGAAAGATTTGATGTGACACCAGACTTGGTTGAATTAAATTGTCTGTGACTTATGTAAACTGAAGGCAAAATTGCTGCATGATATCTCTAATGAAGTTTTATTATCTAATGAAAAGCATTGTCTGACGTTTTATTTCCGCAGGGTCTCCTGTCTCCTGGGATTTCCCTAGTTTGCCATCAATTTTGACTTTGGCATACAGCCTTGGACCATATTTAAACCCAGGGTGCATGTTTTAAGGAATCTGGTGGACACTGGAAGCTGCTGGACATTAAAGGGGATCCCTTGTAAAATCTAGTTAGTACCTAGTTTAGTGATGACACCTGTGTACATGTGTAAGTGGTGGCACTGGAAGAGTGTGAACACATTAGAATAAGGCCACAAATAAATTGCCTTTTTCTACAATATTTGTGAAATATTTGATTAACAGCGAACTTTCTTACAGTATGTTGCCAATCCGATTCCCTGGTATTTTGTGACAAAATAACTTCCAACTAACCCATAGACCTATATTTGAGGTTCCTCTCAATTTCATTTAATGAATTCAATGGAAGTTAAACTCTATCCAATAGACATTGATTGAATTCAAAGAAGGCACAATGGATGTAATTGACAGTAAACAAGATGACATTGCTCCACATTACATGTGAACAAAGCCCAGATGGATGTATGAAAGTAAACAAGCTTTATTGGACATGATAGATCTAGTTCATAAACAAATGAATACAAACAAGGTCTTATTATGGTACCAGATAAAAAGAGTATACTAGTAATGAATCATATAGACTATTGTATGATAACTGTAGGTAAATGTATGTAAGCATAGAATACTACATTAATATTACATACTAATAAAATGTGACATTATAGGTCATATCATTTGGATGATCTCAAGATATCTATAGATGTTACCTATGGTTGCTACCACATAACAATAATCATATGAATGAAAATAATGCAATTCAAAAGGACTAAGAAGAATATAGTTGTACTTGCCATAACAAAAGTTTTTCAGACTGAAATGTCAATGCAACTCGAACATTACATACTACATGAAAATGAAAAAACCCACACAACAGGAAATGCTCATGAGGCAAATTTACACACATTTTTTAATTTACTCAAACTCTGTTACCATATTGACATATGTGATATACCAACTATCACACAAAATCATATAATAACCAATACCCCAATAAAACTTCTGGTATAATGTTCAGCTTAAGTATTATTTCTGCTGTGATGATATTTGTGTTGTAGTCATTTCAGTAATGCATGCAGCCCAAAGTATTCTCGCAATGCACTCTACACCACATATGTATCATGAATAAAAATTAATAGTCCACCAAACAACATCACATACCTAATCTCACAGCATAGTATGGTATAGTATGGTATGGTAGTATGGTATGTATGAGGCCATAATGTTTTGGCTATATCAATTGGCATGACTAAAGTCATGCTTTCTGTGCACCATGGTATGTTTCAAATCAAACAAAAAGCATGACTAGAAGTCATTTCTATTGCCAATTCAATCCCTCTCTTTACATTTTAGTGCGAACAAAAGCCATGCTCATTTCAATTTGACAATTTGCTCAGGAAAAGGCATGACTTATAGTTGTCTTTTTATACCAAATATACCAGGAGGATTGTTTACCATTGTTTATTCAAAAGAATAAATAAAAAAACTTCCATGGGGTCCCCACTTGGCTGCCTGATCACCACCTTCCCACAACAAACCTTCAGCTTCAGTATGGCATGCTAAAATGATGCACCCTAAAATATTAGCCCTTGAATGAGCACTCTTGATGTGCTGCAACGGTATGCGCTGGGCTCTTAGAAGCAGAATCCAGGGCAGAGAACTCATCTAATAATAAAGAAAGTGACAACTTTCAAAATTGTGAGTGACATGAATCATTGCGGATGAAAACCGGTAATTGGCAATGTTTGGTAAAGACCAAGTATCTACAACCAAGGGTAGTATATATTTTAAGTATTTTTATTTACTTAAAATATAATTGAAATACTTTTCTTTTGTCACAGAGGAGAAGTACACAAGATATTTTGGATCTTCCAAAAAACACCACATACTGTCTAGTGGTGTGTAGAAACTACACACTAACTCATGGAGGAACATCATGCCATGATGGTGCTACATACAGTGTTTAGTATTGTGCAGCAGCATCCTTTTCATACTTTAGAAATAAGTTCATAAATTAATTTTACGTACCACCAACACATGTTTGTAAAATTTCTACCAAAATTCTTATTAGTTTTTATGGCATAGGTCATTATCAATTGATTGTGGGCCACTGAGTGGAGTTACACACAGCAGTAATTGTGAGTCTTACTCACAAGCCCGATACATTTCCTTAAAAACAGACATGTCACTAAGGCCTTGTTCCCAATTGACATGGGTACACTTTGCTCCACCTAGCAGATTTAGCATGTTGCCTAGGTGTGTGCATGCAGGTGCATGCATAAAAAGACCAACAGTGTGTCAACACACAAAAGTGGCATGTAATAGTTGTGAGCTGGTACCCAGTATTATGTCTTGGGTACAGCCCCTACAAATAATCACTAACTAGGCAGTCTCAGATGGACTAATGCTGTGATTTTTTAAGAAGGGAGGCCTTAGTGATAGTACAAAAGCTCTATTATGTGTATTGCCTTTTTAAGAGCATCTAAAACACATAGGCTTTTTAAGCAAAATAACCCATTCTACACATCACAGCATGTGAGTAATAATATACGAAGTATGAAAAACTGACCATCCCCTAGTATACGGCACACAGAAATAAAATAGTTTCTAGGGCCTAGACATCACCCTTGATAGTTCGAAGCCTATTTAGGTCAAAAAGAGTATTCATGACCCCCCTTTAGGAATGAGTCCCACTAAAATAACCTCAATCCCCCTTGAAGTCCTTGTCCCTCAAGTTGCTCCCAAGGCAAGTTCATCAATTTTGGTGAGGTGGCAGCTGGAGTTTCACCAGAGCATAAGTTGGATGTGGGACTAAAGTAGAAGTGTGCGATCCCACAAGTATTTTTTTCATCTCATATGATTTGCAATCATTGGAGCATTGCCCAAGTTGGATTCAGGTGGGAGGTGGAGTCATGCAGCAGGAAGCCTTCTTCCTTGCACAATAGCCCTTTCATTGGGGAGTCATGGCAAAGTCAAAAATGACTAGCCAAGTTGCGGACCAGCCTCAATCATGTGTGAGCAAGTGTGGGACAGGCGCTGGTCCAGTATGACTGTGAAACAGCCTGATCAATCATGCATAAATGTGAAAAAGACCTCATACACAAGGCTTGACCAATCACAATACAGCCCAATGATAAAAATTGTGAGCCCCACAAATGATAGCAAAGCATGCAATAGCTTTTGCAATCTAGCCAATATTGCATGGGAAGAAAGTGACCAGAGTGATATTGCCTCGTAATCATAAATTGACTGAGGACATGATTAGATGGGACTCTGCCCAAAAATTTGTAAAGGCTTGCACAGCCCCAAACAATATGAAGACATCACAATAATGCTGCACAATTCATACCATGAAATAAAAGCATGGGGGCACAGACATGGCTGAGAAAATTACCATGGTCAGCTTAACCTCCAGGGGATATCTGCTGAGACAGGGCTGAGCTGTGCAATTGATACTCATGTCTGAATATATCAAGAATGCATGAATTTTCCATTCTGATAAAAGAATGCAAGAAAATTTGAAGGAAAAGATCATAGATTTCAGCTATATCCTGATAGATGCATAGCTCTGGTACACCTTGCATAGGCAACCAAGAGTCTGAAAGTCTTCTGTGTACTAAGCAAAGTGCCAGAGTACTTCCTCTGAGCCACAAAAAGAGCTATGATTAAGTTAAAAATTGAATATTCAAAATGAATGAATGTTTTCAGCTTGAATTCAGGTACTTGCAACAAGATTTAAAAAATCATGAAAAAATCATGAAAAATTAAAAGTGATTATTCAGTACAATCAAAGAAGATTTGCACAAAATCTTGGAATGAACAAAAAATGAATTTAATGTCAATAATTTAATTGTTTTGGTGCATTTGCTTGCCAGAAAAAACTGGAAGCAAACAAGGTAAAAATGGAGCTAAATTGTTCTAATCTGTGATGAACACTTCCATTACTAAAAAAATGGAGAAGAGACCCACCACTGTTGTGACATCTCATCAAACAACTGAAAATCAAACCCTGCTGGTTTCCAAACCCCCAACAGAGTGTTGCCACAGTAACACCAGGGGAAAAGACACAGTACTTGAGAACCCCTTTTTTCCAAAATAGGGACAATCATATGCATTCTTTACCCAACTAGGCAGGTGTCAAAATCTTGGCACATGTTTGATGGTGTGCTTCCTACAAAAAGGGAAGGGTACAGTCACATGATTTTTTACTTTTGCAACACAGCAAAATAAGTAATGCTTACACAATTGTGACAAAGACATCATATGCCCTCAGCCTCAGAAAAAGTTCTAGACATAGTTACAAGTTTTGAAGGTTTCTGAACAACCATGAATGAAATATGATAACAATCACCTTGCCATTGATTATTATCCAAGAAGTCTGCTAAATCAGTGAGCCAGGGTGCAGCGCACCCAGGACACAAGATATCAATCTCAGAGCTAAACACTCAGAAGCAGTACTCCTCCTGAATATACACCCTCATTTAACAGGGCTAACCAC
>JALLPC010000858.1:0-11128 GCA_036940045.1 Stephanocyclus meneghinianus | reverse complement strand
TTCGAAGTTGAAATGCTTTTTGAATACAACAATGAAGATGGGATTACATACGTTAATTGGTGCAATTGTGTTATCATTTCAATATTGAATGAAAAGTCTTGAAAAAAGTCATGCAGCTTGAGAAATAAAAATCTTAACTTGTTGAAAACATTCTTGTCCTTTGTAAGGATGGTTAATTTGCCATCCCATTCAACCTACAATGGCATGCAGTAGAATGACACCACCACTACTTGCAAAATCCAGGAACAACATGTCTATAAGAGACTCTTCATGCTACAATGTATTAGAGAGGCTGGAGATAATCTGTCCATGTAAGAAAGTTTCATAAATGTCAAGTCAACAAGAGATGCCAGCACAAGTACAGCAAGCTACCTAGAAAGATTGTGGTTTCACAACCCTGGGAGACACTCTGTATGGACTTGATGCAGCCATTCACTCTCAAGGGAAAAGATGGCATCAAAATTGACTTCATATGTGTCACAATGATATATCTAGCACCAAATTGGTTTGAAATTGTGGAAATACCAGTAACTGAATTACATTCTGTTATTCCAAGAGTGAAAAGCTACACAAGGGTACTAACACACATAATAAACCTAAAGAAGATGAATAGAGGATTGAGTTGATTAACAGGACAAATAATGGACTAGAATATTCAACCACCACTTCCAAACTATTCTCCTCTCTAATCACCAAAATTTGGTCACATTTGTTGATATTCTCTTAAATGGAGGCACATAGATTTATTCAAAGGATGGAGAATATTGACAAGTGCGGAGCGAGATTCCTCAAGAGTATTTTGAACATGCTTTTCCTAAGATTCCAGATGAATTCTGGGACAGAGTTGGTGATGGGAACAAGAAAGTAACTAACAAGAAGAGGAGGACTGCAAGTAAGTCAAGCTGTTTTTTAATATGTTATGGATATTTTTGTGGACGATTGATGTTTTAGGTCAGCAGTAGTACATGTTGAGCTCTATGTCAAAGGTATAAAGTTAATTTCATATTCTGAAATATAGGTTGGGGGGTTAATTAATGGGGGATATTGTACAAATTGGTTAACACCTTAGAACATTTCATATGGGGTATAATGCAGCTACCAAGAAAATCATAGCAAACAACAAACTACCTTAAGACACCTGTACACTCTCAAAATGATCATGCATATGGGTGGCTTATTGTAGGCTTAGATTCTGTAAGAAACTGTACACTCCATGCTCTTTCATAATGTCTGAGTGTACAAGTGGCTTATGGAGTCCCTGATTCTGTAACCAACCCTTAAACAAGTGTACAGGTTGGTTACAGAAGTGTATAGAAAGGGTATGGCTCACTCCAGTCCCCATCTCATTTTCTAAATTTATCTACATATGATAGGAATTGGTAAAGAATACAAGTAAAATCTCTTCTCAGTTATGGGAAGTGGGAATATACATGTATGTTACGGGTAGCATTTCAATTCATTTTTCTTTACAGTACAATAAATTACTCTATCAAATACTTATACTACATAACTATATTGCTCAACAAGATGCTGTCCACCTTAGTGGAAGTAAGGCCTCCCACCCTGATCCCACCCCATTGATCTTTGGGGTAGTGATGCTTTGCAGAGATTGTGAGTGCTCTGAGAAACCTGCCCTCATTGGGCATTGAGGGGTTTGAAATCACATCAAGTGCTTGTGACCCTCACTAACCTCCTGTGGATGTGGGCACAGGTACTAATCATTTAGCTTGACAGTGTAGTAAAACACCCTCCAAATGTGTGTCCACTATTCTACTCCACTTAGCAATTGAAATAACTGTCTCAGAACAGATTGTTTACTTCGTGGGGTAAAGTTTTTAGTGGTACCACTCCATCTCTACTGATTTCAATGTGCAATCTATAAATATCCATCAATCAGTGTCCAACAACATCACTACTTCTTGTGATAGACAGTGACAGGCTCAATATGATTCCTGTCACCTCTTTAATCAAAATACAGAAATGAAGAATGCAACTCAGGATTTTGAGAAAGATGACAATTTTTAAAAGTCTTAGCAACACCACTGTGATATAATTACATTGATTGCCCACAGCACTGATACCCATTCCTCAGCACACAATCCTCTCCCTTGATCTTCAGACTATAGTACACTGGGCATTGAAGGGGCAAGCAAGGCAGAACATTGAATCATGGGGCAGACCCTTTCAATTTTACATGATTGAGGCATAAACATTAACTATCTACCTGAAGGTAAACAGCATGGCTGGGAACTCTTCATGTTCAATAATTGTAATGAATTGAACATATTGTGTCATAAATTAAAAATGGATCATTAATTACCTGGTGAAACATCTCACATTGCCATTCTTGGCAGATGTGAGAGTCGGTGCAATTGGGTCTTCATCACAGCAGATATCAGTTCATGAACCTTTTGACTCTTGGGGTTACCAAGAAGTGTTTATACTCCCACAACACAACAGATTGCATCAAGTGTGAAAAATTGATAGCATGGCATTTGCAGTCTTGGGTCACGTCTATGATGTTGTGTTGGAAGTTGGATGTGATGAGACTAGTCTTAATGATCCTGCTTAAAGATTGGCTCTTGAGACAAGATTACCTATGTTCTTGCTGCTTATCTTCCACAGAGGCCAGGGCAAACCTTTTATGGGCTTACAGTTTAGGGCCAACACCATCACCTTTTACTAAGCAATGGTGACCTTTGCCTTTCCTTGGATGCCTGCATAGATGAGTTACTCGTTACTCTTGTTAATCTGAAATTGGTAAATGTATGATTACAATGTGAGCTCAGCTATTTATGCCCACCAGAATGTGTATACAAGAAAACTCACCAAAGCTCTCTTCAACCTGCTAATCCTCTGCAACTGTCTGCTCCGGGAAACTGTTGGAAAAGTCATTCCCAACTCCTTTATATGCAGTAGTCTTCCAATGTACACAATTTGTGGAAGTCTATGTCTCAAAGCTGGACATGGTATTTGTATCCCTCACTGATCTGGCATTGAAGACCATTATGTTTTATTTCATGAAGTTTCATCTGTATCTTTCTTTGCAGGGATTTCTTCCACAATGGCCCTTCATGCTTCTTGCATCCTTTTCTGTTGAATTTCAAGGATTAGAGAAAATATTGTTTCATGCTCAGCGAACTGGTGTTATGACACAACATAGTGGAAAAGCTTCAGTAGCTTACCGCACACTATAGGAAGATCACTAGTCAGAATTATCAGGCTGCACAAAATCAATGAGATCAAGAACTAGATCAAATCATGTGCAAAGAAAAGATGCAGAAATTTAAGAGTTGCTACAGATCCAAGGCCATTTTATTCAGTGTTGTCTAATGGCTCCTTTGGTGCATGATTGCAAGGTAGTATCCGCTACCACAAACTTTCTTCAAGCAGCATCCCAAGTCCATCAAGTAACCTCATCCCCTTTCTCATGAAGAAGTGGAGACCTGGATAGTTGCCTGTTTTGAAAATATTTGTCAGCATGACACTCTCAAACTACATTGGAGTCATCTCCTTTGGCATGTCTCACTGGCCAGAGATCAGTGGGACATCAAAAGTCTTTTAGATCTCCCATAACAAGTCCAAACAACACTGACAACAATGTATAAATCTGGCAAATAAGTCTCCCTGCGGTCATTTGGTCAACTGTGTCCATGTAGAAACACCAACTTGGGTTAGGAGTATGACATGAAGTACTCAGTTGACAGACTGTGCCACAAACACCTTGCAAGTCATTTCTCTCTTGCCAAAAAGGCAGCCATTAGCACCTGATCCTATATTTTTAAAATATGTGACCTTGTCAATACTGACATTGTGCAGTGTATCCTTTAGAAAAGATATCCCTTTTCTACTGAATGTGATCAGCCTATGGTTGACCTTATACGTGTGAAACTGCATTACTCCACCTCAAATTTGAGGATCTGCCTCACAGGGATCAAGATGCCATGACCAGTGTATTGAATGGTTTCTTGATGTCTTTTAAAGAGAATACTACATAACCCAAAAGTGTGCATCACATTGCTCACTACAAAGTTGTTTATGACAATTCAACATTGGTCTGTTTGCAGAAACTCCACATTGGTTCAGCTGCATGTAGACAGTATTAATCTTGCATCTCATCACTTACATGGTAGCACAGTGTAACTGTTCTGCTCAAGTAAGTTTGTGGGAACTGTCACATCAAGAAACTTGGAGCCATATACCTCCTTGAAGCAGATTTCAACTGATTGCCTAAAGTTGTGTTTGCATAGCAGGTTGGTCACATGCATTCTAATGGAGTCATTGTCATACAACAGGGTGCAGTCAGATTAAACATCTATTGATAGTAGAATGTCAAAACACCTTTTCTTTGATCAAGCACATCATGTACATATAAAATGTGCTGAATCGAGCACCAATACTACAAATGGCTATTATGAAGAGAACAATGTAATTGGATGTCTTGATCTCCAGGTCATGCAAGAGTCTATCAACTTTGTTTGGTGCTATCTTGTCTGCCAGCAGTTGATGCATTTCTTCCTGATAACAGGTTTGAAAAGCTACCAATCCTTATGGTGGTTCCAAATGCAATATTTTTTGGGACTTGAACAAGATAGTGGAGGTGCATCATCAATGTGGCTTGCAGTTAAAATGATCATCATTCAAGCTTTTAAAAATGTTGGTTATCACACAACCTTTCAAAGCTCATGGTCCAGTTTGCCATGACTTTGATTTTGTAATGACATAATTTGGTGCAAGAAAGGTTCAGGAAGGGTATTTTATAAGTTAATAGAAACATAAAATCCGTTTTTTTCTTAAAAAAATGCCCATTATCCCCATTGGAGTAGTGGCCTAATGAGCTGTGGATATGGCTGGGCAGTCATGCATTGACATGTCAGCAAACACATGATGCAGTCATGAATCCAGTCATGATTTTGGTGACATGGTGATGTCAGCTAATTTTCATCCAACATGGTCAACATTGCGGCAGCATGTGCCAACATGTTCCTGACATCTCCTGCTAAGCAAGGTTCCTCTACATCAACAGTGGCAATTTAACCATGTAAGATGTTTTCATCATGTTTCCTTACATCCCAATTGGTTCTGTGTGATGGCAGTGCAGTGGACCCATCAATAGTATGGTCAACACAATGGGATAATACTCTGATGTAGTTCCCAGTTCCCAGTCAAATGCCCCAATCAACAGGCTTCCATCACTGCTTCACCTCATCTAAACTGAAACTCTCTTCTCTGTTTGGTAAGCTCTTCCATTGACCAGATTATTGTGTCCCTTGGATGACATCCCAAGCCCACAGACACATTTCAGCTGAGTGAATATTCTATACTCTGTCACATGTTTTCATGTCCAATCTACCCCTCCCTCCCTCCCTCTCTATCTGCTACCAGAAAAATCATCTTCTTCAGAAACTGACACTGATCTCTCAAAATACTTACGATGTGTCCATGTTTTGAGCACTTGCCTGACAGGATGTCTACCCACTCCTCGAAGCCATCTGTCTACTACATGACCACAGATAATATAAGTCAGTCTCCTAGGTAACTTGAGTCCTATGACAGTCCACAGCTATGGAAAAATCTCTAGTGACTCCACACAGCACTCCAATACATTTCTCTGGTTATCACTCACAATGGAATATTCATATGTGAGACAGATCTAACTATGCCTTCTGGTGCCACAGTTGTCTGCTACACATTTGGCTACTGTTTCTCTACCAACTTCAGTACAGCTTCTAACTATCATGGAGAATTTATAGACAGTGTTCAAAGTGCAGTCAGGAAAGCATTCCAACCTTCTCAAGATCCTTTGACTTTATATGACAATGTTTATGATGTTTCCCATGAAAAGTACTCTTGCTCTCTTTCAGAAAGGCAAAATGAAGCAGACCCCCACTGTGTAAGCTTTCAATACTTTGTGCCCAATGTAGGAGTCTAAAAACATGTGGATGCTCACCTTGATGACAAGATGCCTTTTCTATCTTGTCACGGCTACAAAAACCAAACCCAATGGGCAAAAACACTCATGGGAAGATTCATCCATGGTATGTCAACATACCACTTCTTGTATCCTGTTTACTTCTTCAAAGAAACTAACTTCGTCCATTTAAAAAGGACTACATGCCCACTGTGGTAAATTGGTGGCCCGTGACCTCTCCACCTGGTCAGCAAAGCAAGATTTGGCATTATATATTTGGACAGGGTTACTAGTGTCATGAATACATACCCTCAGATATTCCTATTCCAGCTAACCAGATCAGACTAAGCTATCAGATTGTCCCCATTGTCTACAACTTATGACAATTCTGTTGTCATAACAATGAATCCACATCCCACATCATTAGGTGCCTCAACTGTGGCCACCACACAATGTTTTGACGGTCAATGAAAACCCTGCTTTCCTGGTTGAATGAGACTGGATTTGACAGCAACCTCACCAAAGCCCTGCACTGATACTTTCAAGGATCTGTCCAATACTTGATGCTCAAACCTCCACCTATTGCTATGCTGACATCACTCAGAATGAGGACATACTCAATCGAGACAACCTTCTCAAGGGATGGGTCAGCAAGTGGCGTTTTTCTTTACAACACTACATATCTTTTCTCCATTTGATATTGCCTCCACATTATGACATGGACCTGCCAGTTCCTTTAGCACATCATCAATACATCTCATTGACAGTGGGCATATGGGATGACACTCATCCATCTTCAACTGGTAAAGGTAATTGAACAACCAGCCACAGCAATATTATGGAACTGGTCAAAACAAGTATGTTGGATGAGCCCTTGAACTTCTTTTGTGACATAAGAGTTTGCATTAATTTAAATTGCATCTCAGTAAACCCAGAAAGCTGGCTCACTCAAGTTAGCTCTGCCCACCTTGTGGCTGCAGTGCTACAGCAAGGGACAAAACAGCCTAGTGGTCTTTTTATCATCACTGACCTTCATATCACCTCCACCAACACTCTTACAAAAGGAGTGGACTAGTTCTTCCTTTCATCTTCCTAGGCTGAATGCATCTCAACCAAAAGTACTGAGAAGGAATTACCTCATCACTTCTGTATGGCTGCTTTGCTGTTGCTCTACATTTCATGGAATAGAATGAATGTTGTCAATGACATCCTCAATAGATATTCAACTCTTACAATTTCCTAAATGTTATTTGATATTTGAATGTTATTATTTACTCACTTTGTCTGGGATGCAGGGGTACCACATCCCATACAATACCAAAGTAGGTTCACACATTATCCAGTTGTGTCCGGGTGACATGAGCAAAGTATCTTCATACCCTTTATGTAGGGAGGGTCCAAAATATGGCTCTTAATCAAGACACAAGAATGTAACATGAGCCAACGATGCTCTCTGGGCCTCTAGGCCAATGATGCCTATGTATGGGTATATAAGGGTACCAAAATTTCAACTGGCATAAATCCACATTTGCTATGACAAACCTGTAAAAGATCAACTTCACAGAGATTCAAATCTTCAAAAGCCTTGATCTTGTCAAAACATACCAGAACTGTGTATAAACCAACACATGATGTTTAATTCTCTAAAAAAGGATCATATCAGGGATGTGTAGACTCTACACAAACCCTCACTATGTCTTTTACACAAACATATTGGTTTCTACAGAAAACCTACATACTGATTGTATGTTACATGATAAAAGCATAAGGACTGAAATTCTCCAGTTCTTGGTATAAATCAGTTGAAATTTACAAAAATAACTTCCAATCAATTGGAACATCACATTCTATCTACCTTTTATCAACCTACTTAATTTCCTGGCCCAATGGCTTAGGTCATTATCGTACAATAGCCCTACAACTAAGTGTTGAGTTACGCACTCGCCTAGTTGTAGTGAGTCTCACTCAGAAGCCAACATGTAAAAAATATCCAGACACATCACTGAGACCAAGTCCCAGCTGACACGGGTAGGCTCAGCTCTATTTAGCAGAGTTTAAAAAACACAAAGTGACACAATCACGTATACGTGGCACCAAAAAGACCACAAGTGATGCGTACATGCACCTGTGGCATACTAACTAGTGAGTAGCATAGATTAACACTAGTAAATTAAATAAAAAAGAACACTAAATGGTGCATACATTCACATGGGGTATAATAACTAGTGAGTAGCATAGATGAGCACCAGTAAATTATAAATAAGGCCACAAAGTGACATATTTTTTTACTTGTGTAGCATGTGGCATATTGCCCTAAGAATTTTTCACCAGCAATAAGTGTAGTCAGAATAATTTTTGACTCACACTAATAGGGGCTTAGGTCAGGGGGGCAGATTAGTGTTGAATGCAAGCTGAATGACACTCTGTAAGATAGTGGTGCATACATATTACTATGGGATTATATAAAAAGAATTAGTCAATGATTGAATCCATCAAATCCAGTTATTATGATAGGATTGCTATCACAGTTATGATACTTAGCTATCTTTAAGTGAATCATCTTGATTCTTCCTGTCCCACCAAACTGAAAGGTATCTATCAAATTTGAATTTTGTAATTTCTCACAACCACATATGAAACTCAGCAGACATGAATGCAATATGAATTTGAGACAGGAGAAAGATGAAGAAAGTAACAGAAATCATATAATTTATAATACGATGTGTTATGACCTCATAGGACTATTTGCACATTACCAGCAGCTGATGCAAGAACTGAAGTTTGTTGAACAGTTATATTTGCTGACATGTACATAAAACTTATATAAGGTATCATAATAAATGATCATAGGATCAATCACACATACAGTCAGTAGTTGTACATCAAGTGTACCACACCACCACCCTAAAGAATCTGTGACCCCAAATAATCTTTAGCATGCCTCTATGGAAAAATCTGTACAAGTGATGTGCCAACAAAGCCACACCTACTAACCTGTGAACCCAACAAAAGAAGCCCCAACTAAATGCATTATGTTTGTATGTATATTCTGACTAGATTCAAAGGAGGGATGATTGTGAAATTGTTGGCTGTACACTGATACATTAGGACAGAACAAAACTTGCATTCTGAGTCATCATGACTATGCTAATGATCTCAATGTCATAAATGATTCTGTATGATGATTGATTCATGCCTAATTATTTTTTGTTGGGAAACAGAATTTCAAAAGAATCATCAAAATTCAAGTGTTGACAAAGTTGATGGGTTATATGATAAGTTATTTATAGTGGATGTAGTATATGTGCATTATTGTCTAGGGCGAAACATCATTTCAGATGACACTTGTCTTACTAATGCACATAGAATGGTGGAGAATATGAATTGTCCTTATTTGCCATAATATGTGCAATAGTTTAGTGGTCTGTAGAGGAAGTCATTCATGATAGCCTGTTGGGATATTGGCACTTAAGCTTGAACATACTAGGTTGCCCAGGGCCATACATGATGTTCCATATCCTAGATATTGGATCCACATGTTTGCTTTTCAGATAGGTTCTGCCAAATCTGGTTGATGAATCAGGTTTTGCATCGGTCATCGTCTGGTGTTGTGCTTGCATTGGAAAAGTATTCAAAAAAAATTTGGTTGAGCTTGCTGAGCAGGGTAGAGACTTCCTACATTTTGCGCTGTGATTTCCTACTTAATAAAAACATTATCAGTGACAGAAGAAAAAGCTTCATACTCTTGATTTGTTACCAATTACATCAATTAGATAAGCATGTAAGACTACATCTTCTCTCTCAATGCGAACGTCAATGCTATCGAGCGCATCCACAAGCCTTGACCTTGTCAATGGCATATTCAGACTGTACTACCGATCGAACTCCCACCCCAACAAACTCCAATATATTGCTATCATCTAGCATCCCCATGATACTGTCACATGTACTGCAAACATATCAATGCTCGCTTTGGTTATGACCAAAAATCTACGGGGCATATCTTTTCTATCAACTGTCGATTAAACTCCTCATTGAGAATGCTTAAAACGTGCAGCTCATCCCAATACCAAGCTCGTGGAACATTTTTTGTCAAAGTATAGCGATCCAGAACATCTACACTGCATTTCAGCGCAGCCGCATCAAAGAATGCTCCTTTGCCTCTAGGATGACTCATATAAGTAACTTTAATGCCAGGGTGGTGAGTAGCGAATTTGTTCAGTGCACAAGAAAATTCAGACTCGTGATTAAAGGTTCTGTCCCATCCAAGATTGACGAACACATGAGTCGCATTGAGCCTAGGAAGTACTTCCCAGAGGGTTGCATTGAGATTTCCTCGCCATGCATCTGTGCTATCTCCGTCGCCCCACCGTCCACACTTTCCAGGATGACAACGTTTCGGCTGATTGTAGAACGGCGAGTAGGGTGGGAAATTCTCATTCATGCTAATCGTATCCACAAAATTGCTGAGAAAAACTAGATTGATCTCCCCATGACGAGTAATCCTTTTTATAAATCTGTTTTCGAAAAAGTGGTTGTATGCGAACCCTACCTCGGGACGGAAACAATCGCAAAGACAGGTTTGGCTTTCCGTTTTTGTGTTTGTTTGGTTATGGTGGAGATCACTGATCATACTTGTACTGTTCACGAACCAATGATTCCAACCAAGAGTGTTCATTTTTTCGTTGATAACAAGACATTCATCGTCTATATTGTCATAAGCAACCTGATCTTCGCATTTCATAAATTTCTTACTTTTCAGATACGACGCAAGGTTCATAAATTGATAACGCACTCTGCTGTCCCCTATGAGCACTACTGTTTTTTGGGCCAGGCAGGCTTGAAATCCAACATGGGTGCGTAGCGATAGTTCATATGTGCTTTCCGATCCCGATGCATTGTTTTTGTGAGCTTTGCTCAAATATCTTGGCACTTGATTTTCATCCATGCACCAACCCGGTGGCAATGAGTCTACCTCAACACAGTTCACAGCTTTAGAATATAGTATCGCATCACGTTCATTCCGTGGGCTGCTATTAGAAGGGAACATAAAGAAATGGTCATCATAATATCGAGTCCAACACATAACAACCATTACTCCCACACAGGGGCGAATACACCATTTCAACCCCATGATGACACTTGGTGTTCTGGCTAGAGACTGTTAGATTATCAGGCACAACGGGTTCTTATTTTATGATTTATGCCTACGACCCT